>VCRD01003681.1:2572-43057 GCA_006783055.1 Trinorchestia longiramus
ATGCATGGAATAAGCGACAGGGATGTTGAATAGGCATTTTTCTTCAATGTGACTACCTGCTAAGCATGAGGGGCTGTCTGTGACAAGCTGGATCTTCCAGTGATGCCCTCAATTGGCCGGTCCATTTGTATGGAATGGCTCAGGGTGGCCCCAGAGGAATTAGTTTGGATGACCCTGGTTCACAGGAGAAAAACTCTGTGATGCCATCCTGTTGTATGTGCGTGTGTATTGGAGGGAATTGAAGGCCGTTACAAAGGCCCCAGCCAAACGCTGGCCCTCGATCTTAGTTTAAGTCTAAGACGATCCTGGCACAGAGATTGTCAGAATTATCTGTAATCGAAAGGGCTTGGGAATTGGACGGACTCCCTCACTCTCCTGAACTAATACTGATATGAGTTTTGTGAATTTTACAGAGAGACTGAAACTGTGACAGGAACCTAAGAACTAATACAGAGCATCTGAAAACGTTGACAAGTACCTAAGAACCTTTTACAGAGAAACTGAAATTTTGACGAGAACCTGAGCTGCAGTGTAGTTTCTGGAGTCCAGGCTGGTGGGCTGAGTGTCACTACACTTGCCAGAAGCCTATTTGGAGCCTTTTTGGAGGGCTCCAGTTCTACCAACCAACCAATCGAAAGGGCTTGTTTGTTCTCGCCAAACTAGAACTTGATATTCTTTTCTAAGCCCATGATCCCAAGGGTTCAGCACATATTTTGTACTATCTGAGAAGCCTAGCTTTTGTCCTTGCCTCCAAGCAGTGTCAACCCTAGAAAGACCAACAAATATATTTAGCATTAGAAATTGCATAGGTGTGGCAGGCATAGTCACTTTTTTCTTATTTGTAAACTTTTATAAATGAAAGTTATTGTTACTGATATCAATAAGGATTTTGTAATGAATAATGTTAATTTACACAATTATAGACAGAAAGTAGATCTCATTTAAACAAGCCTTGTTGGCCAGATGGTCTTTTTAGGGTTAAAGTAGGGAAGGGATGCATTTCTTACAAAACTATGTATTATGTCTTGTGCTTTATTGCTTACTTGTTGAGGATCTGCACATCACATTTGTTAAATGTTCTTGGCTTATTGCAGCATTTTCGTTTTTGTAATGCTATATCCATAGTTGTGTTCATTTTGAACTGCCAAGTAGTCACAGTCTATGAGGAAAAAATGGAATGGTGTAGGTATATAACTGCTAGCACTTAAATATAAAAATAAATGTGTGTATGCAAATGTACAAAGAATAAGAAATATAAATACAGACTTTTACCATTTTTTTTAGCTTATCAGTTCTGAAAATGTTTACCCAGGCAGTAATGCTGATCTATCCATACCTTGGGATTGGGATTATAAAATCCACTACAAAAGGAAGCAGAATAAAAAGCTTATTGGGAATGTTTCTTAATGCTAATTTTAATTTTTAAAGAGGAATAATGTACTTGAGTTGATTAGGAAATGCATTAGTCAACATTTTATCCATTTGTTTCTTCAAGGGCAATGGCAAAATTACAAAGACAAACCAAACTATGGAAAATATCTGAAGTGATAACTTTTATTAAAAGTTCTGCCATTAAAAAAAAACAAAGTATAAATTACTTAAACTATGCAAAGTTGCATAAACCTAAACTAACTACTAAGTATTAACTTTTATGACAGAAACATGGATATTAGGAATTCTCTCCAGACCTTGGGGACCAGAAATTTTTGACATTTTTTAGATATTGTTTGGTTCCTATCTATTGAGCACTTTTCTCCATGCAAAACCAAAGGTAAACAAATTGAATTGACCTGGAATTTGGAGGCCATGTGTACAGCTTGGTTATGCTTATGCAGGAACCTGTTGTCAAATGTAATTTTAGTTGCTTTCCTCATGTATATTTAATTTGTTTCCACCATTTATTTGTATTTGTTGACCAGTATTCCAAAGTAAAAATGCTTGTATGCATGCGTTTTCTCTCACTGATTCACTTTTTTTCCATAGATATAAATTGATTTAGGTGATCATCCTTTTTATAATATAACAAACATGTACTGATTTGGGGTATAGTTCAAAGTCTTCAGCATTCTCCCAAAATTGCTAGTAGTACTATTTGAAATTTGAAAGTATTCAATGGCTTCTGAAAATGAGTCCACAGAGACTGTAAATGACTTATTTTTCAGTACTCTCAAGTTGTATAAAGAAATTGAAGGCTCATCTTTGGAAAGCAACTCGGATGAACTGCAGGTATGTCAGAGGTTACCTGCTGGTCTCTATGTCTTCATGCTATATCACAAATTTACAACTACAGGAAATATTTGATAACTTCATATCCAAGGTTGTATGATTATACAGCTATAACTTATTGTATATGCTAAATAGAGATAAAATATTTGTTTTCACATGTGAGATCAGGTGGGACTTTACTTGTAGATAAACATACTCTGGGCTGATATTGTAGAAATTTATATGCCATAAAAATGTACCTAAATTCTCTGAAACTCAGTACCTTGATGAAGTATTTCAAATATATTCCTATAATTTGAATATTGCCTCATCCCATGAAGGTGTGTTGATGTAGTTTTTCACATTCCAGACTGATGTTGAGAAGTGTCGGGGTTTACTGGAGAGGTTAACTTTGCTGGTGTCTCAGCTCGGACTATTCAGTGACAATGAAGAAATTGAAGAGCTTCCTACATCATCCATCAAATTCCTGCTGCTACCTGCCTTGCTGGGCAACATAACCATCAGGAGGCACTGCCTACCCTTCCGCCCCAACCCCATGACCACTGCCGAGCCCACGACTGACAACTCTGCTCCCTCTCGAGACACAATTTTGAAGCTCTCTAAAGCTTATTTTGAAGATTTTATGTCCCGATGCAAAGATTATGGTCTCACGCAGAGGCATGTTCCTAAAGATAAAGAAATGAGTAATGCGGTGCCAAACACTGGCCGGCCAACTCCAGAGGTGAATTAATTTTTATGACATATGTTATTGGTACCTCACAGAGGCTAGAAATTCTTGTAATCCTGTGAACACGAGCTGCCAATATACCAGCTCTTAGTGTTCACAGATTAAAATAGATAACTTTATTGACAATTGAAGTTCCTTATGCAATTTTTATATTCGTTCAAATCAGGCAAGCACAATGACTTTTGTGATATGTAACGTCAGGATTTCAAAATAATTTGTTTGTATTCAGCCTGCTAATATTTAATTAATCTTGTTGTAACATGTCACATGTTTGATCTCTCATGTAGACACCTAGAACTAAGCATGGAGTTGTCAAAAGCTCTGTACTTTTTTCGATTGTCACTTGTAGAGCAAAATGCATTTGTTCCTGAGGGTCAAGATGAGCCTGGCTCTTATTATGTTACAAGTAAAATTTCTTGAGACTCGAACTATACTTCATTCATTTAGGCCAGCTGTTAGATGGTGCTTGGGTCAAATATGACCACCATGTTTCTAATGGCTTTATTTTCATTGGAGTTGAGGTAAACACTGAAAATTGACTCATTTGATCATGGTATGAGGATAATTGTAATATTTTCTAGCTTTTTCAATAAGTATTTTGAGAGTATTTATAATCAGGATTTATAAAGAGAAAATATTTTTGGTGACGTCCTTTCAGGCTGAAATTTTATGAAAATAAGGCAACACTTACTTCGTACAAACCGAATGACGAGTGTGACCAGATGGATAATTTGTATCAAAATATATTATTGCTGATTGGTCATTGGGATAAATTTTTTCAAAATTTAGTTTTCGTTTGCCAAGAAAGTGTATCGAAGTTGAAACAACAGGCAATTGTAAGAAATAGTAGAACATATTTTGTTGTTCAAAGATCTTTGTTTTAGGACATTATGAACATAATTTTACTTGTGTTAACAAAAAACTGCCAAATGTACAATGATGTTAAGCAATATGTTCTTTTCTTAGAGACTTGAAACATTTCTTTTAATATTGATTTGGAACATGTATTTGCGTGACAATATCAATATATCAGTAAACTTTTATACAGCAACTACAGAAAATGAGCCAAGAACGGGACGAGAAAATTCGCCGCTTCAAAGAGAAGAAAAGATTAGAGGCTCAACTGAAGCAACTTCAGCAATCCAAAACAGACGAGGATGATGAAACAACTCGAGAGTTTTACCTGAGCTGGATAGCTCTGGCCGTTATTGACAGGTATGTGCTCTACACATGATATAAATTAAGAGTACTTACCACGTGGCAATTTGAATATCATATCAAATGTTTTGTGAATCACAAACTCTTGTTTATAAGTCTTAGAGATTTTGAGAAACACCTCGCATGTGACGTAGACTGAGTTCCAGGTTTAGAATTAAGTGTTGAGTGATGGTCTGTGACACAGAGATCAACACTGACTCCATCTCCCAAGTCGGTGGTGTTATAACAGGTCAATTCGACTGAAATCATGGTCAATGTCGTGCGAAAACCGCGCTCATTGTAGTACAAAAACACAGCACTCGTATTTCTGATATACACTTTTAAGACGTTGCAGTTGTACTATCTGCTGTAGTTCAAGTACTATACCGCCCTTGAATACTGTAAGAGTGGAATGGTAAGGAAATATCGGCTAAGGTTGAAGAAATTTAATTATTTTAGGAAATTGTTTTTTAATCGACCCAACTCCATTATTTGCTGCAGTTCCTGAATGCCCCTTATTTCTTTGAGGTAATTCCTCTATTTTGTTAGGTTTTGAGTTATTTATTGGTCTATAACTGCTAGTTATATCTTATGTTGCATCGAATTGCTTAGTGCTAGGAATAAATTACATATTAAATGTATGCGCATAAAATATTCATGTGTACCAGTGACGTGGAGACTGAAATTTCTGGAGGCCTGTGACATGGAATAAAGATCTTGTACACTTGTTCAATTAACCCATTAATGCCGGCTGACAAGTCAACTGGGCGCAACAAAAACGTATAATTGAAATAGAATATCGCAAGAAGCATTGTAGGATGCTGTAATTTGTTCAGAACACGTTCAGTATTCGCCTCGTTGCGGTTACATTCCATTTCTAATAATAACTTTCACGGTATTGAAATATTTTTTTTACGTGGCAAGTTAACTTTTCAGTTGGAATTGTAGACATTAATGGGTTAAGCAGTTGCTAAATGACGTGTTGTTCTCAGTTTGGAGCAACTGGAGAGCATCGGTATGGAATTGGCGATGTTGAAGCGAGTCACAGCCGTCCCTCCCTCTGCTGCGTCGTCCCTACCCTCAGCTACGTCCTCCTTTCAGTAATGTTCTGAGTCCAGTGCAATCCTAGCAGCCAATGTAGGACTTCAAATTTTTACAAATCTTCCCCACAATATTGCTTTTTATTCAATAATAGAATCGAATATTGCCACAGGAACGAGCCGTTTGGTCCATTCTTGGGCTGCTACCCAAGTCCCATGCCATCTTAATGCTTGTGCCATAGTTCATTATTGTCCTTTGTGCATTTTTCATCAGAATTACTATAGCGTATTAATGGGAGTTAGATACGTAAAACTTCCCTCACAAATTTTACGACATGGTGCAATTTATCTGTTATTATTTTATCTATCCTTTGGTAATTAATATGCGTAAAATCGCTGATAAGTTCGCTGCAGAGCGAATGGTTCACCATGAACACACTGAACAGATAGAGCGTACATTGTTCTTAGCTCGGTGCTGTACACTGTGCCGCTCCTTATAAATATTTGCAAGATTCAACATGAAGTGATGGCTATTTATCAATGTGTTTCTTAATTTCAGTGTATGTCATTGCGATTTTTACCCAGGTTTGAATCCACCTTGTAGTTTGTTGAAGTACAGTTAATTGCACAATGATATTTATACAAATTTCGAGTATGTTGTAAATTGTGTTACTATGCTCCCGACCTTCTACTTAAAATTTAGACTGTGTTTTTATATTTACCTTTTCAGTTGTTTGAGTCATATTCGATTGAATCAGTCATGGATTACTCTCAGAAATTTGTTTGGTAGCTGTATTTTAAATGTAGAATTAAACTGCTTCGGCCAGCTGCTATTGAAATGAATTATTTCGATAAATGAAATAAATTCATATTTATTCTTCACTGTTGGTAACTATAGCGTTGGATCATTTAGGAGTTGCTTTTTTTATTAAACTCTTAAAATCTGTCTTCAGAAATGTATCCAAATAATGTTTCTGTATTCACTGCCCATTACTATGTAACTGAAGATGATCTTTCAATTATATGGGCTTGAGAGGTTATGCATCTGCAGGGTAGGTACAATTCATAAGCTCTCCCGCTGTTGGATGTTCACTAGTAGTGTATCTTCATCAACATTTGTTAGGAACTCATCGATCCTCGGAAGTGACCCTATGTTGCCTTATGTAACAGCAATTAATTTTACAGAAAGCATGTTGCGGTTAGTTTGTGGTCGAGTTGCCATATTTTTATTCCAATTTGTTTCTCTTTTTGAAGAGGGCAAACGTTCTGGATAACTGATCTCCTGCACGAACGTCTTTCTGTATGGTGTGTTTCAATTTTCGTATTCTTTGGTATGTTTTCAGACTATTAAAATATTCTAAGTAATTACGGTGTAAAATCCGCTCATGAAATAAGGGCTTACTATGTCATCGTTTCCACATTTTACATTCACCCATCCATTGCATGTATATTTTCCTCTCTGCTACTTCTCCCATATTTTCTTGTATGTTTCATCCTTGTCATGATACCCTGATTAGCTGTACTCAAGCCTTGTATCTATTACAGGCCAATCTTGCTGACCCGGGACGCTGTACAGAAGCAGGTGTACGGCCTGGGCTACCCTAGCCTCCCCGTCATGACCGTAGATGAGCTGTACGAGCAGCGTGCTAAGGACGGCTGGTTAGTGTGGGTTCCATAGCAGCTCAACACGCGTAAGAGAGCTTTGAAGAAGAAAGCGGGCATTTACGAAAATAGTACAGACTGCATTAGCTGTGAAGTCAATGAGGGAGAAACTGTAAATTTCATGCGTATTTGCGTAAAGCTACATATATGTATAAGGAAGTTGAGGTATCTATTTTCAAGTATCGTAAAGTTATCAACCTATTCTTTGAAAGCTTCTATAGATGCCATCGCCCCAGTTTAACTCCTTGTGACATTTTTAGTTTATGATCACAATTGTTTCTTGATCATGCTTATCCGTGTGCCTGATTAACTCAGAAATCGTTGGATAATTACTTCTGTTCACATGCATGCTGCACTCAGGAATAAGATATTTGTGTGTCTATCCGCTGCGTGCTACACTTTTAATCATATTATTGCGTTAAGTGAGGAAAATAATATCCGCACGCCACAATCTTAGCTATGAAATGTGTTTTCAGCAGATTTGGCTCATCTCCCTAGAACAAAGAATATTTGGACCACAATTTATTGAGAGCTATGAGTATCTCAACGGCTTTAACGGTGTTATCCTGGAAGGCCTCTTGACAGAGGATGACGTGCGAACCAGGAATAACGGGCAAAAATTTATAATAACAAACTTCAATACATCCCAAGATCTAAACTTCTTTCCAGTTTAAATTGTTGAAAGTTGGGACCAGCTGCCCGAAAATGTGTCTGCTGGCACTATGAACACATTCAAAAATCGTGTCGATAAATATTGGATAGGGAACCTACCAGTATTATAACGTATTGATTCTATATCATTAACTCCTGGGACTGTGATTGTGGTACATGTGCGTGACCGGAATGCCTGTGCGTGGGTGAAGTGCGTAAGTGTATGTGATTGAAATGGCTTACGGGATTGAGGTGTATGGGCGTGAGTGATACCTGTACTTTAGACGGCACGGTATTTGGCAGGTAGCAACCTAAAAATGGACCAAATGACTCGTTCCTATTGCCTTATTCTATTCTTTAAAAAAGCTCTTGGATGGAGCTACACTGAAACTTTGTTAGATGTACGAGAAAACTGGCATCTCAATTTGATTTCAGATATTGCATGGTAAGAAGAGTACGGAAAACCTTGGGTAATAACCTTTTCCTTCATAGAAAATAATCCATGTTACCTCTTTTTCGGAAGAGAAAGGTAATTCGAAGGGTAACATGATCACTTATGTTTCCGATCAAATTTACGTTGCAAAATTATTTGAAACGGTTTTTTATTAAATATTGTTCATTTGTACATACAGCCATCTCACTCTGTGCACAGTATTATTAGTTTTGGAAGAGACATGGACGTGTAGAGGATATGAAAGAGCGTCTTAAGGTAAAAGATAAATGATGAAACCTGGAATGAAAAGAAGTGTGTTGCAAGCAAAGATAGGACGTAGGATGGATCTAGTGATGATAATGCTTGGTTCTGGATGTATTTATGTTGTACTCGTTGAATGTACTTTTTGTGGCCGAAATAGGGGATACATGTCTTCCAGTAAATTTTTGATGCCATCTTATGGGACCTAGTCTAACACCTGTTTTTTTACTCTTAATGCATATGGATTCGAGAGAGAAAATGGGTGTTGCTGCATTGCGGTATACGTGAACCGGGATGTGTCATCAGACCTTTCTGGAAATGAAGTATGCAGGGCTCAAAGTTAAGGGAACAAAGCTTGATGGTTCGTTATATTTTTGTCTATGTATGATACATAATATCATTCGATTTGTCTGCTGCCATCTCTTCGTTGTCATTTTTTATTCAATATTTTGCTACACTAGGTACGATAAATTGAGTGGGCCGTCCAGCAATGGTTGCTCCGGCGCAGAAGCAGAACATCATCAGCAGGACAGCGGATTTCCAGCTGAGCCTCGTCCCGACGACGAGCAGAACAGCGACGACGAAGAAAGCGATCGCAACCGTAGCCGCCTGCAGCAACGGGACGAGTACAGGGACATGCACCGTCGAGGCTGGGGCAATACCTACAATAGAAGTTGACGCACAAAAGGAGATAATGCTTCACTCCAGTCGTGGCAAACATCCTGCACAAGTTTCCCTCGATTTACGCGTCTATGCGTCCGCATGTTTCTCACTTGATTTGGGTCATGTTTGTCTTGAAAGAACTGTCACTAGATTCCTGTGATGATTAGACCTAACTAATAGGAATATATTGGAAGATAAATCACCAGCGTTTTAATATCATGTGTCCAAATGATATATTGATTATTTATTATACAAGTATTCTAAACTAGTGCTTGATAGGCCGTCTGTTTCATATGCAGAACATCTATCTTATTTACGAGAAGTTGTAGCTGCTGCGTCTTATCGTAATGTGCCCAAATTAGTTTTCGCTGTGAACGAAATTTAAGCTATTTGCTGATCAACCTTTCGTTTCCACAACCCGTTGTACTTGTCATACTTCTTAGATTCTGAGTTTATTTTTATCCGCGAACACATGGCATTGTATACCATATTACTCAGTAGATCAAGAATGAAACAAAGGACAAGAAGTTCATTCAGAGGAAGAAGGCCCAATCTTTCTTACCCCGGCTCCCTCTATACAATATTCTAGGTATAAAAAGAACAGTTGGTTATAAGGTTCAGAGGCCTTGCTGTACACCTAATACTCGTCCCAGTCTTTCATTGGCATGCGCTGACGACTTGTTTTATTTCAATCGTCGTTCTTTCAGCGTAGCGAAGGTTTCTCGAGATGTTTCATGCTTGCGATGCTATACAGAATACTGATAGTTTTCATCACATCATAAACAAAGCTCGTCAGTATCATCAATATTTAAGTGAAAGAATCAATTATATCTCTGCAAAACATTGTGTAAACTTTCGTAATTTAATTTTATAGGTTTTACCAAATGGTGCTAGGCCGTTTCAAGTAATGTTGAAAATCAACGTTACATCAAGAGTGTTCATGTACGAGAATGATTCTTTTTGTCGGAACACTTTCTTTTTTATTCTTTCCTGTGGTGGACGCACCTGCTGGCAAATCTACCTGAAGGTCAGAGATCGAGACAGACGATTGTTCCTTTTTACTTGCGCAAATAATTAATTCCCTGCCTAATGACAAATTCAACAGTACATAAGCGTTCAAGGGGAAATAAATTGACAATGAACTGAAAATTTAAACCAGCGAATTGTGTAATCAATAGTTGAAATCGATATTTCATACTGATCTGAGTTTGTGCATCACTGAAATATTTTAACTACAATATTTATTGGTTCAAATGGAAACTTTCTCGTTTTATTTTTTTAATCATACTTCCTTCCTCTTAACAACACAAACTTCCCAACTTTAGCTATTAACAAGTCGGCTCAATTAACTAACTACCACTATTTTTACCCAACTGAGTAAGAAATCATTTTTATCGACCGAGAAACTAATTTCCTTATTAGATCTTGAAACAAATCCCTTTATTCTATTCTGCAACTACGTTCCTGACTCAATTGGCTACACTCTTCCTTATGTCCAAAAACTTGACTCGACAGAGTAATGTCCCACGAAGTTATTCGACCCACCGTTCTTTCCATTAAACAGGATGTTCATTTTATTACGACGTGATCTAATGTATTCATCAGATTCCCTTCCACAAAATTTTTCATTATAACTGTCATAACGCCTGTCTCCTTTTTTGTCGACCACCAGGTAGTCTCCGGTGCACCACACAATGAAGTCGTTGGCCCCGATGTAGAACTTCTCCGGGACTCTCAAGTGGATTTTCATATTTTTAGGTGCCTGAAAGTCGAACATGTTCAAAGAAGAATTTAATGGTCGTGTGTTTTTTTATATTAGATTGAAATTTAAAAACGAAAAGAATGTTAAAAATATTGTCTATTTGTAATCATGAACGAAGAACTTCAGTTAATAATACGTGTGCTTTCTAAAGCGTGTCGAAGAAATACAAACGGTACAATAAATCAACGAGTACAGAAAAAGTTTCAACAATATGACATATTTATTACTAGAAGACAACAATAGCTACTAATATTGTATTTTTTTCTTCAGATGCCGTACCAAACTAGAAAATCATATGATAAAAATGTTTCTCTTGTTATTTATTTTCAGTAGTGACTCGCATGTTCTTTACAGAACTAATAATCGAAAAAACTCCAAAGTACTTAATCTGTTTTGCAAAAAAGGTAAATTTTATTCGCAATTGTGGATTTCAGATAAATATGTGATTAAAGTCATAATAATTCATTTAGATAAATACAGGGTGTGGTGACATAACTTCCTTTTTTTGAAGGAATTTCTTCTGAAAAAAGGAAATGATGTTGCTGCACCCTGTATTGATAGAAAGTTTATACATACATGATTATGTTGGCTGCCATTGAAAGTAATATTTGTTCAGCAAATATATAGACATAATGAGCTAGTTTTACATGTACAGTAGAACCTCGGTTAACGAACGGCTAGGATAACAAACAAATCGGTTAACAACCTACAATTTCGCTAAAAATTTGTCCCGGATGACCGACAAATTTTCGAATAACGGACAGCCAGACAAAGAACGCACGCAGCATTTCAACATCAGTTGCGCTTGAGATGTTGCGGTCGAACATTGCCTGTTTTTATTGTTACATCCATGTGTTTGTGTTATTTTAGTGCTTTATTTGCATAATATAGCCCTCAAACATGTTTCTAAAGAAGGTTGGAAAAATTGATTCGGTTAACGAACGTTTCAGTTAACGACCAGCTTTCAGGAACGGATTGTGGTCGTTTACCGAGGTACTACTGTATAGTAGTTGACCGAATATTTGAAGAAACTAACAATTTTTCGTGATCAAAGAAAGTAAATTATCGTTCTAGGTCCTCGAGAGCGATAGATGTAAAGGGGAAAAAAGGATCTTGTTGCCTTTTATCCTAGTTCTTGTCATTACTCACAACGGAAACTATTTCCATTTCTATCGTACTACATGAATATCAGGCACAATTAAAGCCCCAGCGTGAGGGGTTCTAACACTACACTTACGAGTCAGGTATTTTTTGTTCCATTCACTCCGCAATTCAATTTAATTGGCCTGAGGTAAGAAATTTTTTAATGTAGCACCAGGTAATCAAAGTTTATTTCAAGTTTACCTTGATTACTTGGTGCTTTATCTCTATCTCTGCTGGAAATTTATTTCAATTTACTACCTTGATCATACTAAAAGAACATGATCAAGTCAGTCGTACACTGGCAGTCATATATCGCCAGTAACGTTTGTTAAGCACAATATCATATTCCCTTGATAGTACGAGTTTAACGTACAACACTCGTTATATTCTTCTACTCGCCATAGTTCACCACTTGTGAGAAGTCCTCACATACGAAAATGGCACCATATTGCCATAAAACACAAATCGCTACAAGATAATTTAACACCTTCACTATGTGTTGTTACCAATGTGTAGCTCTATGTGTATTATTTGAACCGCACGCAATTTTAAACAACCGTAGGCCACGTGTTAACACTCAGAAGCTCCCACAAACAGGTGGCAGAACACCCACAAGAAACTTCCATTTGCAGCGGACTCAACAAAACTGCTAGCCACCATTTACTGCTGACACAACGTACTATAATTTACAGTAGATGACAATCAAAACACGCTACAATATGAAGCTGACAAAACCCAACACAAACCATCATTTTTAAAAGATACAACACATTCTTCTTTGCAGAAGATTTAATTGGAATAAGCCACAACTCGCAGATGGTAAAATACTCAACACAAAATACTACTCTCTGATTGTACAATACTCACCACAAGCCACCACTCGCAGATGGTATTAGGTAGGTAGGTAGATGGTAGTGTCAACACTCCAGTGTCCCCCTCTTCGAGTTGAATAATCTAAAACAAAAATAAGTTTTACTCGTGATTTACTAATAGCTACTCTAGCGTTAAGTGGATTGGAAATATTATTCCTAGAACCGAAAAAGTAGCTTTCGACATACATTGCGTGTAAAATTCATGTTCAATTAATAGTTAAAGCTTCAACAAAACTGTTCCAACATTTTTTTGTTGCGATTTTTTGCCTGCCACGAGATGGCTCGTTTAACTTGGCAACTAAATTCAGTCCCTCCTGCATAATTGTTTCTATTGCTAGTTGGGGACTGAATTGCTTGTAGTTAGACAATTTATTTCCTGCAAACCAAAAGTCAAAATCTATGAAAAAAACGGGCAATATTGTAGTTTACAAGTGTTATAATTTTTTCTATATTTGCATTATATATGACTAATTATATTTTATATGTACGTTATTTTTCTATTAACTCACTGACTTTATAGCAATTTCGTCTACTCGATAATATTATCGTCACTTATGCGACGTAAAAGATTATTTTTTACAACGTTGTTATGAAGAAACATATGAAGAATGGTCAATCATTTGTTCGAATGTCGTCTTAGAGTTTTTGACTGTTATTCAATTGGTACTAAACATTGACACTCAGATTTGTAAAGAATAGAAACGTATTAAAGATGATGGCTTAAAAATTACAGCAGTAGTTAACTCAGAAAAATGCAGCCACTGTGGTCGAGTGGTCTGCGGCCTGTGTTAGGTATCAGGTCTCTGCTTCGGGCAGAAAGACCGCGGTTTCGAGACCCGGCCATGAATACGAGCTGTTTCTCGTTTCGCGCCGTGAGCTCGCACTTATCGGTAAGCCCTCAACTCCCCGCCCATGGACACATCCCGGAATCGTCGCATGGAGCTCACCATCATCCTTACTCTAAGAATGTTAACCTTAAGAATTTGAAAAACCAATGTACTAATGTCTATGTACTGTGTACTTGATTGGAAATAAAGCTGTTTGTTTGTTTTTTTTATGATGTGTATGAATATTATCTTATCGAACTCCGAGTATTTACCTCATATCGAGGAAATTAGGAAGAACAAGGGAAAAACAATGCAAGATGACATTGCCGTTTTACTAAATTATTCGTGTGTGAGGAATATCTCACTAAAAAACAAAAAAAAATTAATTTCCAATCGAGTACACAGTACATAGACATTTAGTAAATTGGTTTTTCAAATTCTTAAGGTTAAAATTTTTAGGAGTAGGGGTGATGATGAAGCTCCATGATCCCGGGAGGTTTGGTGGGCGTGTCCATGGGCCATGACTGCTTACCCAGTAAGCCTTACCGATATGTGCGAGCTCACGGCACGAAGAAGAAACGAGAAACAACTCGTGTTCATGGTCGGGAAAAAATGTAAAAACACTGCAAGCAGATAATCGTTTATATTAAGAGATTTTTTGTTTATCATAGTGCCCACTTTGTGGCAGTTGGAACTCAGAACTTCGATCTGTAGGTTGAATTTGCCTGAGCTGAAGGGCGCTGCCCAAAACTCCATTGCGACGTGGGAAGTTGGCACCAACTGTACTTCACCCTCTTCTTTAAACCTGCACAAAACGCCATTAAAAATGATTGATTTGTAAGTTAAATACAATGACCCCTTCCCCAATATCACATGGATGCCAATTTCATGAGCATACAGAATAGAAGTTTCAGTGGTATAAATTATGAAATGAATTTGTACTGTGTGGCCCATAAGTAAAGTACCTTTTTAAAACTATTATAGCTATAAAACTACAGATGGTAAAGAGATTTGGTTAATTCAGAATGAATGAGGAGATTTCAAAGTTTTCTACCAGCGTATCAAGGCTACCGACAATCACAACATATTGCCCAAAAAATTCATAAAATCCAACTCTCAAATGAATCGCTACGCAATGGAACAACAAGCAAAAATAGTGGAACTTTCCTTTCGATATAATTGTTGTATTACAATTGTTACAATTCATTACAATTGTTACAGAGGAATTACAGGAATATTGATGGTATTGAAAGAAGTGCATAAAAAACTGATATTGAAATTTAGAAAAACTGGGGCAACAGCAGACAGACAACGTTGTGGCAGGCCACAGACCATACGAACTGGTGCTTCAATTCAGCTTGTTGCAACGAGTGTTGCTGATCGGCCCAATACGTCAACTAGGAGACGTTCAATTCAACTGAGAATGTCACGTACCTCACTGCAATGTATTTTGGTAAAAGATCTAAAGTATCATCCATATAAAATTCAGTTAACTCAAGAACTCCTTCCTACGGACTACCAAAAGCGATTAGATTTTGCGAATAGATTTCTGCAGCTTGCAGAAAATGAAAACTTTGTAAAGATTTTAAAAATAACTGATGAGGCACATTTTCACCTCATTGATTTTGTTAATAAGCAAAATTACAGATTTTGGGTTTCAGAAAATCCAAAAGAAATTCATAAACGTCCATTTCACTCAGCTAAAGTAACAGTATGTTGTGGCATCACGTTTTCGAGGATCATTGGACCATATTTTTTTGAAGATGCTAATGGTAATGCAACTTGTGTTAATAGAAACCTATATAGACAGATGATTCAAGAATATTTGATTCCTGAAATTGGAGATAATAACAAAGAGATTACCTTTTTCCAACAAGATGGAGTTACAGCGCACACAGCGAAAGAAACAATGCAAATGTTAAAAGCAATTTTTCCTAGCAGAATAATTTCTCGTTTTGGTGATATACCGTGGCCGCCTCGATCTCCAGATCTAAGTGCTCCTAACTTCTTTCTCTGGGATACTTAAAGAAAAATGTTTACATTGAAATGCTTGATACTTTACAGCAATTGAAACTAAACATCATTCAATAGATAAACATTTCACCAGAGACATTAAGGAAAGTAATGAACAGCCCTGTTAAAAGAGCACTCCATTGTTTGACTAATAATGGAGGTCCTTTAAAAGATATTGTATTTTATGGTTAAACGTCTTTTATTGTTTCAATTATAAATTTATAACAAACTTTTAAATTTTTTCTTTCATTCTAAATTAACCAAATCTCTTTACCATTTTTAGTTTTATAGCTATAATAATTTTAAAAAGGTACCTTACATATGGGCCCCACTGGATAACAAAAGACAGCGTTAGGTTCATTCTTTTCAAAACATTCACCAAGTAGAAACCCAGAGCAGTCAAGTGTGAAAATAAAAAATAAACTCTCATTTCATAGCCCGTCGAAAACTCAAATGAAGTAACATGGATCTCTTGTTTCCCCTTTTCTTAGTGAAATAGAATAGAATAGAATGAGGCTTAGGAACAAACCACCTGGCCCATTCTTGGGTCGGATAATTATTTCGATAATTATTCGGCTGTTTTACCCAAGTCCCATGCCGTATTTCTAGCCGCGTCAACCATGTCGGCAGCGGGATTCGAACCCGGGTCTTTCCGCTCGCAAGCAGATTCGCTCACCAGTCAACCAAGCTGGTGATAGTCGACCAAGCTGGTGAAATACTATTACCATGACTTTAATCTCTGACATCAAATCTGAAATGCATTGAACCAGTTTATTATAGTCACATTTTTTAGAAAGCTTTATTAACTCTTACTGAAGACAGATTCACTATCCTCATAGTCTGTGTGCGAGTATACTCGCACATAGACTTTTGTTACTGTAGTAACCAACTTAGTGGTTTAATGATTTTTTGGATGAAATAATTTTTTCAAACCAAAATCTCTCCCAGAAGCATCGGAATCGATCGTGAGTGCAAAGTAATTTATCACTTTATGCAAAAAAAGTCAGACCAAACTTTGAATAGTCATCAGTGTAATCATAAATTGTGTAAAAATCTCAATAAACTATGAAGGCTCTTTTTTTTAAACCTCCGATGGGCTATTAAGAAAGGCAAATTCACATAACATAATGATTTTTATTACCAAAAGTACTTCAGATTCTTACTTATTATTCTACACAATCGTCAAAATGGTTGAGGCATTTGCTATATCGTGACGGACACATTATCGTGACACAACCGCCCGTGAAGAGAGAAGCTTCGTGACAGGTATACTGAGCCGGATCCAACAGACACATAGCTTCTGTTATCTGAGGTCTTGTACGATTGTGTACAAAAAAAGACTTTAAAATGTTTGGGAATACTTCAGAAAGTTCACTGATTTTAAGCCTTCATTTGGTGTCGACCTCCTAACAGACACGCTGAACGAGGCTTACAGTAGCGACAGATTTGCGCCCCTGTCCACCTTCTTCATGAACGTCTGTTCGTCCTTATTTTAATTTTCTACACCATTTCTGTACACTACCCTCACTCATAAAGTTGTCACCGTACTTTGCTATTTGTGGGATGGATTCCATCCATTTTGTTCTTCTGCTTGCTAGAAACAGATTTCACTCCGTAACTCACATTTGGTGGGAGCATCGATAGTAGCAGCCATGACCAATTGCCCGTACCTCGTGCAATCGAGCCGTATCCGTTTTGGCAATCACAAAAAAATAGAGAAGACCCTACTGTATTTTTTTGGATAAAGTTGTTACGTTATGCAAATTTTCCTATTTTATAGCCCGTCAGAAGTCATTTCATAACCAATGGAAGGTACATGAGGATCGTTTTCCAATGTTGGAGATGACTCTCAATTTCATTGGCAATCAACCAAAGCATCTGTATCGCTGTTGTCAACAACCAAAATTCATGAGACAGGAATATTACCAAAAGATCTGTACAATAACGGTAAATCAATCTTTCGATTCTTTTATACTTCGGCGTTCAGGGTCGTTCAGAATCACGAAATGATCCGCAACAAAAAGGTCTTAAATACTCACCCATAACTTCTGTAGTCGAATAATTCGAAATCAGCCTGGACGCAGTCAATCCAACCGAGTTCGACCTCTAGGGCTGTAATCCTCAAGTAGCTGGGGACGACCTGTGAAGGCAGTTTCGAAACATGTATCGAGGCATGGTTTTAAACCAACGAAGTTACTTAGCCCGAATATGGTAGAGTACTGCTCGTAAGGGATACTGACATTTTTTCCATAAGCCGAGACGATAGCTATTTCTAGAATGGAATCCTTGAAATGAAAAAATCAATAACTTCTCAGACTCGTGACAGTGATGCGATGACTGAATTAAATCGAGCACCCAGTTTGTAAGAGTATAATTGAGAGACTGACCTTCTTTAAGACAAATTTTATTAAATTTGGCAATACGTTACAGGTAATCGTGCATTTAGGTAAAGCCATATCCAGGAATCTAATTTGCTTACCTAATTATAAATAGTTTCCGACAATGTAATTGAAGTATTTTAAAAGGCCTCACCATGCTGTCATAAATGGAGAAACGAATTAAATGAATCAAATTGAGAGTATTTAATAGAATAGAGAGATAAAACATGAAACATTTTTATAATTTCAGGTTATGATGCACGTTGGAAAACTTTATTTCAGTACATAACCCGTTATTCAAAAAAACAATTACAATTTATTACCCCTACCTTTACTTATGAGTACGAACTTCATTTGCCACTGCAAATCTGCCCAAGTGTTTCATCTTTGCTTGATGAAAGTAATTGATTTGTGAGTAAAATACAATGGCTCATTCCCGTATATCACATGGATGCTAATTTCATGAGCATGCAGAAAAAGAAGCTTTAACTTTATCTAAGTTTTACTGTCTACTTATTTCTATTCGTCGCGCAACACACAAAGCTTTGAACGGAGCTACAAATTTTATTGAGACATGAGCCCATAATTGGGGTCAAGACTTAGCACCTCAGCTACTTGGAGTGCAGATATTTGTTTTACAATATTTAGCGTGAACGAAAGTGTAATTCAGCATTGATCTCTGACTCCAATTTTTTAAAATGAAATTCAATTGTCGATAAGAAATTATTCAGATGGTTTTGTACAGGGGTAGGAAGAGAAAGGGTCCAAGAGATCTTCCTGAAAAACAACTTGTAGTATACACTGTAACTAACGAGTATTTTTCAATTAAATGAAGAGACTTTTCATTTGCATACTCAAAATTAGAGAAAACCACATTTAAGCTTTTGCTCACGTCTGGAAACCTAGCCTCTTCCTGTCATTGACTAACCACTGTGCCACTACTCCCCCAAGCGTATGAACTCACCGTGCTCAATTCGAAGGAGCAGCTGTCGAAGGAGCCGTACTCGCCTGGATACCCTGGGCTTTGAAAGAGATACCTGCCCGTGATATTTGTTGCCAGCATCGAGCAGCGGCCCCTTTGGCGGTCCACCAACAAGTCTCTGTAACAGTGAATTATTTTACCTCTCATTTTAAATTTGAAACAAAACAAATAATATGAACGATGTTCGGTATCAGAATATAGAAAAGGGCTTAAAATTATTGCAGGTTTCAATTTTTGATAACTTGCATCACTCAACAGATAGATGCATGATATTTTTACATACAATATAAAACATGATGAAGATTGATATGCACTGAATAATTTTATTGTGCCACAATAGTAGGTACGAAAAATGACATCTTTTAACAGGCAGCCATGTTCCGTTTCCCGCACTCGTGCTCTCTTTCCAAACATGATTCTTGGCCCCGGCAATATGAGACAACTACTCATGCTGCAAAAATGGAATAGAAGTAGGACCTTGGCGAGAGAATCATCTCCCACTATGACAATGTCAACTGGCTATCGCTTTCCCCAGACTTGACTAGCTTTGACTTCTTCTCGAGAGGTACCTGAAATAAAGAACAAATGTTAATAAGTCGGAGGTCCATACAAAAATGAAGAAGAACATCAATAGGGAAGCGAAGGAAGTGATGCCAGAAATCTTTGTCGTTGTTATCGTGCACAATTTGGAAAGAGCGCGTGAGTGTGAAACCGAATACGGCCATCAACTAAAAGTTGATACACGTAGAGTAAAGGGATGAGAAAAATTAACCAACTCAAATTAACTTACAGTATGAATTTTACATTACATTAATATTTCACATCTCTTCCAAATTAAAAAAATTGTCATAAAATTGAGACCGAGACTTTACGATCATTCTGTATTCGCTTCTACTTTATAAATTCAACATCTCTTTGTGAGAGAAATTTCTTTTGAGAAATATAAATCAGACTAAGCTGCCAGGAAATTGAAACCAATATCTAGGATATGAAATCTTATAGCGTGGAACTTCTCAGCATTTTTCAGTTTTTTTGGCCACTTATTCGAATTGAATAATGTTGCATTTATGTACATTTACTAGGGGCAAAGAAGAGCTTCGCAATGAACAATTTAATTGCATAATAAGCTTATGTGCAGTAAAAAGAAATTATTAGTTCATTACAAAGTGTGTTTCCTGTTGCTATCTCGGTTCAGTTTTTTCAATTACTTTCTCATACTTAGATGAATTACGTAGGTACTCCCAAATTTCTTATTAGCCGATCTTATCAAAAAAATAAAAGGATGAACTCCATACAGTATGAACTCGCTGTACCTTTTTGCTGTCGAAAATAAAAACTTCTGAAGATCTGAATAAAAAACTTAGTCCAAGATTGATGAGCCATCACTCACCCACGGAGCAAAAGAAAGTGAGGGCAAATTTTACCAATGTCAGTGTACAAAGCTACATTTCTTAAAAATGAGGTGGGAGAAAGGTTTCTTCGATGACAACAAACCTGAGATACAGGCTCAAAGACATTAGGTTCAAAATTTCATGGCCCAATAATTCAAGAAAGAAAGAAAGTTTATTCCATCTAGGAATTCGTGAAGTATACAGCAGCTTCTCAATTCTTAATGCTAATATCTTAAGACTAATGATCATTCTGTCAACGACTGTTCCCTTCCATCTTGTGACTGTAGAGGCTCGTAGGGACACATTTTGATGAGTTGAAAAATTGGGCAGGGAAACACACAATAACTTATTTAACCAGAAACCAAATAAAGTCATTCAGGCTAATAATTTATTAATACGCTCTCTGAAAATTTCGTTCAAATTGTGGCTTCTATCTGAATTTACATTTATTTTACAAGCTTCTGCATCTTTTATAATTTTAATTTTAGCCACATTTGCAACAACGGTAGACCTTAATTGTTCAATGATAATAAAAAAGACGATGATGCACGTCCTCATTCCTTTCAAGCTCATCCTATAAATTTGCTCAATGGAGTTTAAATCTAAAGAGTGCGTTGACCACTCAGTGTGCTTAAATAATTCATCACGCTTAGATAACCACTTTCCAATGATGTTGGGCTGGTTTATGCTAGAGTTGTCCAGAAGTATTATATCGCCATCAGAAAGAAAAAATCTATTAATAAGCTAGAGCATCCATAATCTTCAAATAATAGCGGGACATCTTGTTGACACAGATGATTACAAATCCCCGTTCAATTCAAGTTTAGGAACACTAGAATATGTCACCAATTTTGAATAGCTGTAGGTCATCAATTTAGAGTCACCAAGTTTTTTTCTTTCTCTTCCTCGCCATTTTCGTAGAAAGCTTTATCTGACGGTATAATGTTTTTTCCTGTGTCTTTATTTATGTAGTTTGCAAAAATATTAGAGCAGTCACTGTATTTAGACCAGGTGTTGTCGTCAGAGATATTACTGACTGATGGCAAATAGGTTTCCGCTAGACAAAATGTTTGTGATAAACGCAACGAAGAGACCTATGTAGTGATCGCTTCAAAAAACGGTGGGGAGACCATCTAGTGACCACTAGCTCAAACTTCAGGGAGGAACCACCGGGACCTATCTCATTTCAGAACAGAAACATAAAGCTTCATAAGGAAGCGTTGCAACTCAAAAGTGATCAGCCACGTGATAGACATCAAAACACACACACACACTGCCGCTTGCTTCTGAAACTGATAGCATACGAGTACACATCCTAGAGCAAATCGTGCTAAAGATTTTGGTCAAAGCCTTCTCGTAAAATATCTCACAAGTCTACACAGCAACATGCGACGGTGCGCACCGAGAACCATTAGTAACGAAAAAGCATAAACGAGGAGACAGGCCGCTCGTCGAACCTTTATTTATCACGCTAACAGAAATTCCAGCATCTCTAGCTGCAGGAAGAATTTCAACGCTCAAGAACTTCAATGCTCAAGACGGGGCCGACTTGACGAAGATTATTAAACCAACAATATACATATAGTTTATTTAATAAAAAATCTGGACAGATCATCTGTATTTACTAGTCTAAACCTGTTACATTAATTATTCGATAGAAAGCTATGTAAACAATGTATTAAAACTCAGCAAAATTTTTTAACATGTACTGTTCATTCACAAGCTCGTATAAATGACTGTCGTTTTTCCATATATTGATACACTTTTATTCTACCTTTTGTCAAAGAAAAAGTCTATAAAAGTATTAGAAAAATTTTACCTGTACATACGTTTAAAATAGTAATAAAATTTACGAGAAGTACGTCTAGTTTCTTTTGTTCATTCCACCGGTACAAAAAATACTTTGATGAATGGTGTGTAATTGTAACATCAAATTTACTATGAAGCGTTCAAGGGCAGTCGAAGTAGATACTAATCATCAGTTCAGAGTCAGCAAAAGAATAATTCACAGGTGGACACTATTGATTGCCTTATTAGGATTCGTTTCAAACAAGGAAACTAAAACTGAAAAATCAACATTCCAGCCTTTTTGTTATATGAGACGCTGGTAGCACTTGATATTAAAAGCTACATGCCTACTCTCTCTCTCTGGGAGCGCAGTGTACGAACCTCACAATTGGGACGTGGAACACAGAAGCTTTGAAGCCGCGCCTGGTGTAGTTGAAGCCCGCTCCAGCGAAGTCGGTACTGGCGTACTCCAGCAAAAGAGTGTCGCTCTCGCTCAGGAACTCTGTACCTCTCTCTAGCTCTCTGTCGCATGCCCTAAGTAAACATGATTATTGTCAGTGACTGGAAGCAGAAACGTACAGTATATAAATATGTATATGATTACTGGACTTCAATAGAATAACTCTCGCTTTGATGACGGAAGTACGGTGAGACGCTTTGATGCATTGTAATCTTAGAAGCACTAGAAAGTTATTGGGAATCTTAGAAGTGGTAGAAAGTTCTCAAGTGTCATCAACTTATGGAAAAAAACTTCATTATTTTGATAATGTGTGATTATTCTGAAGTATCTGCTGAACACTGAACAATTTCTCATCTATAAATATGACATTTTGCAGCTTACTGTCGTTGGCTTAATTCAAAAACACATTACTTCTAAACGTCTCTTTTTCCTCACGGCTGTAGAAAACAACTGTCTTTTCTGGTTCTTCTAGAAGTATGTTTTTGAATTGTTTCGACACATTCTTTGTATGATTCTGATCGATATTTCGGCCTCATATGTTATTTTTCCGTCTGACTTTCTTAAGTCATGTCTTGTTGTAACTCCAAAAGTTCAAACGAGTTTTGGTGTTCTAGAGGTGTATGAACATCCTGATTGGGGTTAGTTTCTAGTCGAAAAAATGGTTCGTTGCTGTTCATTAATCTTTTTTATAAATGATTGGTTTTGAGTTATTGGCTTACTCAAAAATTTTGAGCTAAGTTAGTTTTCATGATGTTCAAATTTTCCTAATTCGTTGCTCGTATATTAAAGACAAAATCAAAATTATTTCAACTTACATGGTTTGCGTATTCATCTCTAAAGATGGGTAGATAGCGAGGAAGGCAATGCCGCACTGGTCTTCCACTCGCCTAAACAAATCAAAGTCTTCAATCACAAGTTTCACTCTGTGATTCGCTGGAGCGACGAGCATCTTCGTGAATAGAGTTCCTGGAAGAGGGGAAATAAAGCAAAGGAAGTTATTCTAGTAAGGAAAATTAACTAGGATCCTAGAATGTTACTTCTGCAGAAAGTTTATCAGAATTTTTCATTTTTAAGCACATTTGTTGAGCGCATATGGTTTTGAATTCTTTAATTTATGTGAGAAATTTAAAGCTAGAAAATGAAAAAATTACGTGAAAGTATCATCATGTACTATTCATGATGTTGTCGAGTATTCAATATTGTCTTCCAATGCAGTTCATTGTGGAATTCTAAAAATTTCATGAATTTTAATTATTTCTTCCTAAAACTCACGAGTCTGAAGCGGAGTTGGATACCCTGGGGTCGATATTGTACCAGGGGTATCTATTTTCTCAGAATAGGGCGATACCTTTTTCCGAATGGCCTCTGTAGATAGAAAATGGAAACAAGGTACAAGAATTATTAGATGATTGACGTTGCATGGTGTCATCGATAAAACACGTGTGGAATTTTACAGCTTGTTTGCATACTACGTATGTAACAACTGTGTTTAGCACAATCGCCTCACCTAGTGTTAATTACAAAAAAGCCTTTTATGTCCCAATGCAGTGTACTGTGCACTATGATCCTGATGCAGTGAGTGTGCATTTAATCAAAATTTACTTTCTTTCATAGTGAAGCGAGTGCCATAGTGAGGCGAGAACCTCACGATGGAATGCATTTATTATACATTGCCAATTGGTGCCAGGATCTGGAGGTTGTGTGATGATCTGGAGCAGTTTCACCGTGACTGAATGGGGCTCTAAGACCATTGGCAGCAACAAGATCACGTATCACAACTATTTACAGATCCTGGATGACCCAAGTCCCTCCCTGATCGTTTAAGAACGAAAACGTTTTCACACACTGTGCTAACATCACCCAAAAGTGGTTGCCTGTGCATGAGCGATCATTTCAAAATATAGTGTGACAACTAGTCTCCAGATTTAAACTCCATTGAAAATTTCTGGGCTAAGCTTGAGAGGACCTGATTACCTCACCATGTCGTCTCATCATTGGGTGATTTGAGTTTACGGCTGTTGCAATCGAGGCCAAAATTTAAGTTCCTGTAAATGCAGGAGTGGGTGGAATGAAGTGAGCTTGGAAAGTAGCTGTAATTTGATCCATAAGAAGGTTAGATCGCTTATTAATAAATTATTACACTGAAAGACTTTTTTGGCTAAGCAGTGCATATGCGCCACACCGTACTAGTATACACCGTCGTACTCCGCACCTGGGTACTCTTGCATCTACTCACCTGAGTACTCCATGTCGACATTCTCGCATTTGTCACCCGTGGTACCATCAGGACAGATGCATTGACACGTTTTACCCACATAGCCCTCGTTAAGACATGCGTCCGCAGACACTCCACAAGCCTCTTGCCACTGATCTTGGATTAAACGTTAAATATGATTTGATGTATATTACGAAAATATGAATGTTAAAGTTCTCAAATGAAATAAAAAATAGAATAAATGTTCACCACACGAAACCATGTATAACCAATTCTGGTTAAATATTGAAAAGAGATCAGGGAAAAGAGTAGCAGAGATTTTAAAAAGTCTCAAACTCCTCTGAAACTGTTTAGCGATGTTTCTTTGCTTTATTCGTCATTTCAATGCTCGAACACGTCTGCCCTTTTCGGAGCTTTCATCAGATTAATTGATATCAGACGCTGCAAGCATGTTATTCGTGCTACGCATGGTCGTCACATGTGAGTCTTCTTTTTTGGACGAGAATCCCTGAGTTGCAGGTCACGAAATGCGTAACAGTAAATTTACTAGGTTTGTTGTTCAAATCCGCTGTTCCACTGAAAAATACGCCTAATTTTCTTGATGAGAGCCTTGGTTCGTGAACTAAGTAAATGTTGTCACCACCAAACATGTTATCACACTTAGATAACTAGCAAAGATAACTAGGTAACTAGGTAACCTGTTGTCTTTTCAAATACCTGACAACTTGCTGGTTGAATTCAAAAATCTTTGTGATTAGATATTCAGTATAATCAATTGAGGACAAGAAATAGTGACATATATTGAAGCACAGGAAAAAGATGAAAAATTGATCAATTAACAACACAGTATTGATTCCTTAAAGTACCTTTAAATAGGCTCACATTCGTGGTTCCAAGATACTTGTTCGGAAACTAATTTTTAATAAAATTTAGAAAACGGGAGAAACTGCCTAAACCATCTTATTGTCATTCCATAATTCAGAGTAACAGGCAAGAAAAAAAACGTTTTTAGCATTGTCTCTTCATTAGTATGTATGTGCATGTACAGTAACAGTGCTCGTAAATCAAGAATTCATATTTTACTAACCGATGCACTTGTAGACGATGTTCGCCAATTTCACATCCCGAAAAGAGAAGGAGTCTCTGTTGCCCATCAAAGACATCTGGAGTGGATCCAGAGACACGATAGTGGGACCATCATTTGAAGTGAAGAACTGGAAGCGAAGTATGACAGGTTTATATTAAGTGTTAGCAAAAGATAAAATAATAAAACGTTTACGTGTTTAAACTGGAGTGAAAGAGAACAAGTATGTAACTTTCTATCCTTGCTCCAACATTATTGTAATAGTAGTAAAAATATGACAAGCTATAACATAGTCTAGCTCACACATTCTTTACATAATGTTTGTTACTGGTCTATGAATAATAGCACAGTAATCTAATGTATGTATACACACATCTATTATTCCTTTGTGGCTAAGTGGGCGAGCGTGTAAGCTGATAGTGTTGAAATTCTTATAAGGATTCGATATCACTAAGTTGCGTGAATGCTTATCTACACAATTCTACCAACTTTAAAAAACAAAGAGGCCTTACGTTCTTATATTATCAACAACTGGGTATTATCCACAGCTGGAATGATCGAACTAGCATGTATAACAACTGATTATTCTTCTGGGTATATAAATATTATACACAAATTCAAGGGATTACAAACGTATTGCGTGAATTACAATATCCTGGAACATTTTTTCTAATATATTAAAAGGGTACGCTCTATTAGAGAAGTTTATTACTCACAGAAGGATAATGCCAAGGAAATAGAAAAATCCATAATCTACTCTGCTCATGAGGAATACGATGAGATCAAGATTTAAGATAAAGGTTATGGGGCATAAGTAAATTTCATGCGCGCTTTGAGCGATTCCTACATCAGCCGCCAGTAAAAATTAAAACTAAATTTGCTAAAACACTTCAATTTACATTGATCAAAAAATTTGTTTACTTGTATCTCTAAAAAGTAAGCTCATTCTATTGTTTCTAATGACTGCTTGGTAAGAGAAATGGGGTAGAAGAATCGTGGACGGAAAACTTCTCTACAAATCTCATGATCTACACCGCTTTATTAGAACTTCAGCATCGAAAATTTTTATAAGCATTGAAAAATATTTACCCTATTTCCATAATGCATAACGGAAAAGTAGTCGTAAAGAACTCCCTTGCTGTTCGTAGATAGACGTTGAAAGTTACGTTCAGCTCCGCTCACAATATTCTCAGGGATGATCCTGACGTAGTCATCTCTGTCGAACCGCGACTGCTCGTGCATGAACCCCAGTGCGTGTCCGATTTCGTGCACGGCTCTATAAATCTTACGGCAAAAATTCAATAAAGATTATGAAATGTCTAAAAAGTATTTAGCAGGAGCTAGTTTCCGATATTTTTTGCCACATCGCGATAGAATACAAAATTAGAATATAACAACGTGAACGAGCTGTTTCGTCTATTTTTGAGTTGCTACTTATGACCCATGTCGTAGAAAATTATACCAAAGTTTTTGTCGTACTTTGAATCAGTACTTCATAATACCTAAGTGTCTCTTGTCAAATATTTGTCAAGACTATTTTTTAATGTGTTCACAGTACCAGTACAATTTTCGGGCAGCTGGTAAGAGGATAGAGTATGAAAGTGTTGTGTTACCAGGTGCAGGGAACGTTGAAATCGATCTTGGCATGAATATACACAGAAGTGAGTATGTTTGAGAAATTGTATCGTTTTGTTTTGTATCGTGCAAGGACTTAGGGAGTGAAAGATTCGTACAAAATACTTAATTTTAAAGAGAGAATGTTCACAATATAGGCTTAGAATGACATAATTTGATGGAGGAAGAAACGAAGGATGGTAAAAATCAGAGTAGTCGAGCAGGGACAAGTATACATAGTTTAGGAGGTTTGGGTGTACAGAGAAAATAAGCAAACAGTGTCTAGTGATAATCTGTTGAAGTTGGAAGTGCGTGGTATTTGTGATAGAAATCTATCAAGGTTGAAATGGGTAGAGTAAGAGAAGTGTTGGAAGAAAGAATACATACAGAGAATGTAAGGTCATGCAGTAGAGGCCGTAGAGAGTACAACAAATTTATAGGCTCCTAACGTTTTGAGGCACTACTTTGATTCAGGTCTGGTTTCGTGCCTTGCATGTTCGCTTGAGAATTATGGATTTCAGGGAGAAAAAACTGCACGTTGACTTACCAGTGCTAAACCAGCAGAAGCTGCTCGACACTGAAGCGAATTAGTATATTTATCACTGACCTAAACGCTTTTTAGGTGCTTGTCGGTGGGCCATTATTTAGGCTGTTGTGTAAATTCTCTGCCTTTGGCCACCCTCACACTGTCCTGGTTAGTATCGAGGAATGTTGTTTTAATTTGATGTCCATAAATAATTATTCATGATACGGTAGCATAATGATAAGCCTGGTTTAAACCCAATCTTCGTTTGAAAACGCTTCGAATTCATTTACAATATATTTTAATCATCAATAGCTATTTGAGCGGCAAACTTACGATTTGAAGGCATGCCGGATGAAGTCTAATTGTCTGGCCGCCTTTGATAACTCTTCCTGCATGTGAACTGCATGAGGAAGCGCTTCTGAAAATCAAATAGTACTCATCGAAGTCCTTGGACACTTCCTCGAATTGGATACACGTGTTGTCCGTCCAGATCTCAATTGCTTCCCGTACTCTACTTCTGCTTATAGACCCTGGAATTTAGAAGAGTACATCCGGTTTATGAGGATGTCCTGATAAGTTTCCTTCATCATGATTTTAACTGTTGGAGGGCATGCATGCTAAATTTTTGAATATCAAATTTTGTTTTAAATGTATTGATGACGCTATTATTCATCAATATCGCAAAACCTATGATATGACAACATTACCTGAAATATTACGCAGTTTTAAGTCACTATTACTTTACTATTTTTTCTTAAATCATTAGGGATTTAAAGTCCGAATCTAATAAAATAAACAGAAATATAAGGATCGTATACGGATATAATCTGTAATTCTGTTACGGGATCGTCCTTGAAAACAGAACTCACGATCACCAAAGGTGTAGGGTACGACGACAGTTCCATTTGCCCCAGCTGGCCACAGGTCATCTTCATCAGCGATTATTTTTCTGGTCTCAGTGGCATTTGCCAGCAGAATATCGCCCTCGATGGCACCAGGCTCTGACGTTTCCAACGCATCCTAAAAATTTAGTTTTGATTTATTGCAGTTAGTGTTTGTGTTGGCGTATTGATTTGTAAGCAAAAACATCTTGATCTTTAATTGGAAGCAGGAAAGAATAAAATTAACAAATTTGTACAAAATACAGTATGATCTACAAATTGTGGTATACTAACAAAAATTCATAAAAATATTTAATGGCGATATTTTATTAAAACAGGAGAAACAATGGTAAACCATATTTGGATATTTTTTGGCGATTGCTTAAAATGCTCAAAATACCCTGCAAGGAACCTTGGCAACAGTGTTGCCGTTTCTGTCACGTATTTACAACGAGTGTACGCGTATTATGAAACAAACTGCATATGTCTATCTGTTTCCTGTCCTAAAAAAAACATCAGAGGGGTTATAACTTGGATACACTTCATATTACGGCTTCTCACACTACGTTACTTCACCCCCTGAGAACGCCTCACTACAAACACACAAACAAGTTTTCGAAATCATCACAACAATACTAAGATTCAAACGCGTAAACAAAGATTAGTATAAGATTTAGCCTCGCTAGTTGCACCACCAGCTTGGTCGACTGGTGAGCGAATCCTCTTACTAGCGGGAAGATCCGGGTTCGAAGTCCGCTGCCGCCATGGTTGAAACGGCTAGAATTATGGCATGGGACATGGGTACCGACCTAAGAGTGGGCCAGAAGGTTCGTTCCTATCGCCTCATTCTATTCTACTCTATTCTAGTTCAACCCTCAACACACTGGCAGACAGAGTAAATATTCGAAACCCCTTTCAAGACCTAAAGCGTTCCCATCATACGACTCGTTCAAAACAACGCCTGCTACAACGCCGTAACCGAATAAATGGTTACAATTGATAAACTCATATCTCCCAAAGCCATCGAACATTTTATGAAAATCAACCTAAAGCCCATTCTCTTTTCAGATCTAGGCGCCAAAATACACGGATTCGTTCAGCAACTAGACAGTAACATCGGACAACTACCGTCCCAAATCATGCTAGAAATAATGTACGTAAGACAGTTAGCAAAAATACAAGAAATAAACAAAATTTTATTGAAATCACATACATTTTGATTGACTGTGTGATAAACTAAAACACGCCTTCATGAACGTCCTACTGAAAGTGTCCCCCATACAACACGAGGTACAGAACTACCGGCCAGTTTTCGACACCCACACCAAACTTTTCAACAAAATCCTCCCCGAATGACTAACAGATCCCTTCACCATCCACAACATCTACAACATCAGACAAGGGAGACTCCCCCACGGAAGAGTGACACACACTGTACGAAAGATAGAAAGACGCAGACTTTAATCCAATTTAGGATACATTACACATACATTGGATTTTCAGTTTTTATTACTAGTATTCTAACAGTATTGATAATGCTTCCAGTGACTGTTTCCGTTCTCTGTTCTGCAACTTGAAGTAGAGGCTCGTTGGAGCGCTTTGGTGAGCTTGATAAAGGTTTAGTCCTACTCTGGGCGTCATTCGTCACAGCAGCAGGACGTGTATGTCGCCAACCAATGATCAGGCAGAAACACACCAAAGCGGCTGAAGGATTTCAGCTCAGATCTCCTGCATCGCTAGCGGACCTGCTTGCCACTAGACCATTGTGACGAGACACTCACATACATCAAACACTACCAAATGAAATCGATGTCATTCTACATGACTTATCCAAAGCTTTCAACAATGTCTACACTCTGCACACAGGTCTCAAGTACCAAATTTTACAATTTTACCTACATCCACTATTCCTGAAATTCCTTACAAATTTCCTTACAGTTCACACAGCAGTATTCTTAATTATATGCTAAACAGGGTCGCCTTTACCCTCAGAATTTAGCGTGCCAAAAAGAACAGATCTCTCCCAACACTCTAACCTTTTTACACACATGACCTCCCACCACCACCTATTCATGTTGTTGATGTCTACAATATCACACAAATTACATTAATCGAACACTCTTAAATTAAACCTTACAACTAGAGCAATCGAACAAATCAACGCGTCTGAAAGAAAATGTGAAACATGAACCAGCCGCTAAGAATTCAAACTAATAGCAATTACCCACTGTAAAAAAACACCCAGTTCACATACACGATACGGAGAATTTTATTTTGATGAACAGCGGTTCAGTGTGATTTCAAGTGAAATGCTACACCTCATCTCCTCCTTCTCGACCTTTGTTTTGCAAAATGAAGAGATAAAAAGTGCCACTGGTTATTCTCTCACAATCGCTAAAAACCACAAGCATGAAAGGCAACTAATTCCTTTCCACGTTTTTTTTTGCGGCTGTTCATCTCACCAGGGAACATATTTATACTAATTGATACAGTTAGCACTTAAAAAACAAAGATATTTTGAAATTTATTCCGAAATCCAGAAGTATTTATTTTCAAAAAATCTAATACTTGACTTAGGGAGAGTATGAGTTAAGAAGCTAGTAGGAAGTCACGGGAATTTCCCTCACCAGGAAAGTAGGGTGAGTGTGGTGTATTGGTAAGTGTATGTACTCACCAGCCTTGGATAGGTGAGTGACTGTTCCTCGAACATGAGAGCAACAGCATCTTCTAACTCAGATATGTTCTGCAAATAGAAAGCATTGCACGTTATTTATAGTTCTACAGGGAGAATAGATACATACTAATTACATAATACTACCTCTACGCGTCATCATGTATGATACACATTAGAATGCTTTGTGAGATTTGAGTCAACCAGAAAGAATGTGAGTCAATCATCAAAAAGTGTCTCACGTTGATGGGTGCTGTGGGGCACAACTTCAGAATAATAAATGAATAAAGTGGTCGTACGCACTCACGAAGTATAGTCATCATAAATGTGTTGATATGAATTTCAGACTTATTATTGATTTTAATATTGCTAATCGTAATAATAGTAATTATGATATTATTAATATTACTACCAATGATATAAAGGGTAATAATATTGTCAATAATAATAATTTTATTAGTACCATCAATAACAATATCAATAATTGTTATTAATAATATTTTCTGAAGGATTGATATTCTCATTACCCTCATCACTATCACGATTACTACGACAATTGTATTTATGACAGTATAAAAAAACATAGACACAATATAACTCGATTTTCAAAAAGTTTTTGACAAAGTTCCTCACGAAAGACCTATGATCAAAATGGAAGCCTATTGTATACATTGTTACTACTTTCTGTGGATAGGAAATTAGCTGTGTTGTCCAGAGTAACGAGAGACGATTTATAGCGACTGGACAGTTGACACATTCGAGTATAAGACAAGAAGTCATCCATCCTTTACCACCCTCCAACATTACCGACCTTGGCCTCAAGATCATCAGGAAAATCAACAAGTTCGCAGCCAACACAAAACTCTGTCAAAAAGCGTTTACTTAGCAAGACTGAACAACTATTCAAATAGAGCTCAACGACGTCTACGAGTAAAGTAGAGCGACGCCGAGCAAATGAGCTTCAAAATTAGCAAATGCTCAGTTATACACATTGGTGTCAATAATTGGCATTTCTAGCTAGCAATGAACAACACGCCAATTGAAGCAGGAAAGCAACAAAGCGATCTTGGTATTACTATTACTGCGAGGGCCAGAATGTTCTTTTGCATAATGGGGGGAACCAGAAACAGGAAAAAGGCTGAGTGCTATTGAAGCATATAATTATTCAGTTCATTTAGAAAAGAAATCAATGAGCAGATAAGTAGAGCAAAAACCCTAGGCAAGAATTAACGAACTCATATGAAACTAAGCTACACAAAATTGGTTAAAGAAATCAAGGTTGGTAGGTGCAGTCAACCAGGTGAACATTGGTTAGTAAATTCGGGCAAGGTGAAGGTCGGCAGGTGCTGTCATCCAAGGTGAAAATCGATAAGTGTCGTGTCTCAAAATGTAGGTCAGCAGGAAATTAAATGTAAACAAATTGCGTTAGTATACTGAAGGCCAGTTGAACATTAGAGCTTCATACATGTGTCAATATCTAAGAACTGTTGAGAGCTGAAAGTCCAGACTGCCTTTTTTTTGCAAAATGAAGACACAAAATGTGTCAATGGTTATTCTTTCACATTCGTTAAAAACCTCAAGCATGAAAGACTTGAAATAAAGCGTCAGAATGCGAGCGAATGCTCGGCTCATAATAAACACATTTTAGTTTAGGTCAGAGACCATATAACCTCTATTTGAACGCTAATTTGACTACATCGAGAATATGCATCTCAACTCTGATCTCCTTCCCTATGACGCAATATCAACAAAATAGAAAGTATTTCTTTACATGCAGCAAAAACGATTCCATAAATTTATCACTGCAATTACGAACTACATCTGAAACAATTTCAACTCGTCCCTCATGACAGAAGAAGATTAAGAGGACAACTTATCGAGATATATAAAAATCGAAATAGCCCCAACAATGTCAACAATGTTAGCCTAGTAAAATTATTCATCCGAGACGAGAAAGTACAAACGAGAAATAATTGTCAGAAAACAAATAATAAAAAACTTCAAGGCCCTCCAAGCCTTGAATTTATTCATGGATAAATTATCCTCATCCTGAATTAGTTACTTGAAAAAACTGCCTTCACCGGCATCACAAACATATTCATAAATCGTCTTGACCAATACTAGATAAGAAATCCCTCAGCGCTCTAAAGTCGATGTCTGATCGAAACTCCATGCAGCAAGAGAGAGAAAAATATACATACATGCGTAATTTAAACAAACTCATTAATACATTTCAGTGTCTGTAAATCAACTACCGGTATGACCATTGTAATGCCTCATCCAAAAGTACCGTCAACACAATATGAAAAAAAATACAATTTTAATGTAACTCGTGTGAAAGACGATCAAGTCACAGGATCCTACACGGGCAAAACGGTCACTCACTGATATACCCAACGTAGTTATGCCTCTTTGTCTTGTTCTTGGCATATTTCATCAATATTGCTATTAAAACTAAGAAAATTTGTTCCATTCAGGTACACATGAAATATACATTGGTTTTCAATTCTTAATATCTTAAGACCAGTGATTATGCTTCCAGCGACTGTTACTGTCGTCACGTTAGGGCGCGTAGGGACACATCTGGAAGTTTGAAGAAATAATCAGTTTAAGTCTGTCAGTCTGTCACCCATCTTTGACTATGTGTCGTTCGTAGAGAAAATTCGAGGGCTGCGTAAGGATTCGAACCCTCGAAACCAAGAACGTAGCAACACAAGCGAAGGACAATTAACCACTTTGTTATAGTGGAAGTTATTATACCATTACTATCATCATTTCTATTACTATTTCTACCTTTATGATTATTATTATTACTGCTACTCTTTGTTATTTTTTCAATTAATGTATAATTATCATTATTATAATTATTATTATGTAGGGACGTAATAATAATGGGCTAACCTATTAACCTATTCTCGGCGAACTGCTTGTAGAAGGCTGACGTGTTGACGTACACAAACTTTAACACTTTATCCACTCACAGTGACTCTTAATACAGCAAGCAACCATGGGGATCACACAGACGGTAGAAAAATGGCCAAGGTAAAGCTAGCTGGGTTAAGATGATAGCGGTGCTAGCATCATTTGACAAGCTCTCACCTGGGCTAAAGGGACGGCAGACCCATAGTTCACGATGGCTGAGAAGACACACCACAGCACTGCTTGACTTACAATCATCGTGAAGAAAGCTTCTCGGTTGAAATCGATTCCTAAAATAGAAACACAAATCTGAAAATGAAAGTATATTAATTAAGGAATCAACGCAACAATAAAAAGTCATCGTTCTACACAGTAGAGTTTTGGGATGCATAACAATTTTGGTAGGTATGTACTCATGTTTGTGTCAGATGAGGCGTCTTATTTTGCTTCAGTGAAAATTTAAAAAAAATCAAGATAATAAACCATAGAAGAAGTATTCGGTGCAGTAGAAGAGTATTGCAGTGTACGATATAAAATTTTTCCATCTAGAATAAACAATGGAGGGGTACGTTGAGGAAAAAATTGCACTACAAAGCCAGTTTCATTTTATTTAAATTAAAAGTCTTCTATTTATTTCGAAGTGTTTAGTCACATTTGTCAAAAATCTTTCCTCTATATGGGATAAAATAATATAATTATTATGTTTTTCTTAATTAAAAAGAAATTTCCAATGGGGAACCTCCAAATCCTTTACACATTTATTGAAAAGGGTTTTGAGCACCCTAGTGAGATATATCCGCTATTAATTTTCTTTTATAGTTCTCACCAAAATATCAAGGGTAGTATAATTATGTAGAATACTTTAATTTTCAAAATAACTAAGTAGGGAATTGTAAGCATGAGCATCACTGGCATCTCGCACAAGAGAAGAGTAACTAATTTAATATGCATCAAGTGAAGACACGCTTCACTCAGCCAGAGCCTGCAGTGGAATGGAGGGGATATAAATAGGGCTGGTTGGTTCATGTGGAGTCTCTTATCTCTATGCTGAATCACTGGTTGAATACCGAAAACTTAAGTTTGATACCGTAAACTCTAATTCATATATAAGATACGTAGTTGTATACTGATCACTCCAGTAACATCCTGAGATATGAAGCTGAATAGAAAATTCTGACAACTAAAGACTTTAGGTCAGTGGTTCCCAACCTTTTTCAGCTTGTTACCCAATTTAGCATGCCACATTAAGCATGTTACCCCTTTCACAAAATTTTGTCAACATTTTGCAAGTGTTTTGTCAACACTTGCTTCCTTGATTTTCAGAATTCTTAACATTTTTCTGTCACCCCTCTATTACCCCCTAAAAAATTGCTAAATTACCCCCAGGGGGTAATTTACCCCCAGGTTGGGAACCAATGCTTTAGGTCAACGACCTAATGACCATTCAATGTGAAGATCTCAGTCGCCAAATGAGAACTTAAGCGGAATACTAAGAGATGAAGTTGAAGCCGAAATCTGTTATTCAATACTTGCAGCTCTGGCTGAATTCTAAGATACGCTTTTGAATACTAAGAGCTCAAATTAAAGGGTTATACGTAATCTTGAATGCTTAAAGCTCTATTAGGAAAATTGAGTTGTCCTCTTGAATATTTACAAATCAATTTACTTACTGAGATGTTCCCATAAATACTGATAGCTCCAATTGAAAATTGAGGTACGATGGAAGCCGATAGCTCTAGCTGAATATTGAGACGTCCTCTTGAATATGTACTGACATTTCCTGTGTTACGCTGAAATGGACTATTGTAAACCGATGAAAGAAAACTGAAATGTCATTTAGAAAACTCACAGCTCCAGTGACACTTCGAGATGCTGTCTTGAATACGAACAGCATTATTGAAAATTGGAAGATTGCCTCGAATACCGACAGAGTTTATTGAAAACTACGAATTTTATTAGAGTATTGAGAACATGAGTTTCACATCCAAAACACACGTATCCCTAGGACAGCTGTGAAGTGTAAGGGGAAAGAGGAGTGAGACACGGTCGGGCATTATGCTTTCAGACAATCCTTGTTCATCTTGGAAGCTAATTCCCTCATGAGGTTTATTCCGAAGTCTTTGCGATTATTTCAACTTTTAAAAATGATCTGCGTCTAATTTTACCGATTATGAATAGAAAAAGTTATGCTAACTACCGTAGACTGTTTTTGTAGAATTAGCTGTAGGACACCTACATAAACTTATTGTAAAAGTTCTTTCTTATCGTTTCTACGAGTCTTATGGATATTGAATGCACGTAAAATACAGACGTTCCTGACTAATAATCTAGACTCTCTTAATCATTTCTTAGTCGGAAATTGACTTTAAATTCATATATGACAGGCATTAGATCATACTAAAAGTGCGAAAATTGGAAGGAATTTGAATTTAATTATAAGCTTATCATAATGTGAGAATTATGTTCATACTCTTATTAATAAGAATAACACATATATGAATTTTATAAAATTTCGGTACCATTGCCACGCGACGATTTTAGTTTCTACTCACAAAGAAAACGACATCGTAAATGTAAAATAGAGAAGAATGGTTTGGAAACACACCTGTGCAGTTCTGGTCCGCTTTGTGTTCTGCACCTGCTGTATTCTATAAGTTGTCACAGAAGTATTGTCTGCCATATAGATACGCTTCTTTTTTTCCGTCACTTGCGCACAATTGTAAGTTGTAGCTGCCAGGAAAGTCGAAGGTCGTCTGCTTGAAAGTCATAAATTTAATTTTCAATGCATATGAATTCCACTGAGCCAAAGAGCGTAAAACATAATATTGTTTTTTCATACGAAATTAATGAAAAACATCAGGGAGTCAACTATAAATAAACACTAGATTTTTTTTCAAAATAAGCTTTATTTCTAATAGAGTATAAGTGCATATATAGTGGTTGTTAAATTCTTAATGTTAACATCTTAAGAGAAGCAATGTTTCAAGCGAGAGATTGTACAAACGCATCAATAAAAAATAATTTAGTTATGATTATTATTATGTTTTCATCGTCGGTAAATTACGGCGGTCAAATAAATAAATACGCTTGAAGTAACAATTTGACGTGAACGAAGAGCAGTTTGAAGTATTTATTTAGTCGGTGACCAATTGCTATTTAAAATTCATTGGATTTCATTTCTATAAACCACATAAAGTTTTCACTATCTGTCTGATCAAAGCAAAATGTGTCAGACACACACAACAAAGTTCAGTTTTTAACGTCTCTATCAGACTCAAGGCATTCGTTTTCCGTCATGTTAAAAAAACACGTATGGACCGGAAGATTATGCAGACTCGTGTACAAAGGCCACGAAATATTAATTTTGACTTTTGATTTTTCAGCCGACCTTGGGGAACAATGTCACATAAATAAAAATATTCCATGATTGTATTGACAGAGTTGATTGAGACATGTTTCTAGCAATCGAATGTAAAGTAGCTCTATAGCATGGATGAGTGAAAAGAATGAAATTGGGAAAAAGTATGAAAGTTCACACAGTGAAAGTTTGCTAATCGAATTGTATTTTTAATTTACATGCTCTCTGCATGCCACTCAGCCAAGACTTCAGTCTATGAATGTTCACAGACTCAAAAATCTAGAAATCAAAACTTATTGGAAAAAAGTTTGATGTTTCAAAATTTATGCGAGCGCTATTTTGATCACACGGTATGCTGTACGAGAACCTAATAAAGACATAACCGCTGCCCTCCTATAGCATGCTTTGCAACACTTTTGCGTAGGGTTAAGTAAGCATGCCCCAAATATTGTGATGTGCAATATGCTCTGCGGAAATTATCGGCAACAATATACCGTATGTGTTTCAGAACGAAATCTCAATGCTGAAAAAGTTTTTCAAAATGATCAGTTTTTTATTATCACGATTTCTTTGTGAAACACATGACTGAAAAAGTTTTTCAAAACTATTAGTTTTTCATTGTTTAGATTTCTTTCCGAAACACATTGTCTAATGTTGCCTATAATTTCAGCAGAGCGTATTGCATTTTGCAGTATTTGGGACATACTTACTGAGCTCTACGCAAAAGTGTTGCAAAGCATGCTATAGGGAGGCATCAGTCAGTTCTTTGTGTTTGTTAGGTTCTTGGTACATATATATAATATCGAGAGGGTTATTTATTCATATGATAAAACATAGGTTGCCATTATCAAATGTTTAATTCACGGCTATAAACATATTTTAAAAGCTTGCTAACCTGTTGGCTTCACTTCTATTTTTAGGTATCAGAATGTCTAAAACATTGGTATCAGGTTGGTGCAAAAGTTTTTGCCGATTTGTAAGCTCAGGTTTGAGAATGAAAAAATAGTTATTTTTGAAGAATTTATTCATAACAATAACATTTTTGGGCTTCTATGACCTGATTCCATCTGTCAACGAGTTTATATATGCCTCGTTTGTAAAATTCTTTAGCTTTGATGCGAAATATGAATCTAACTCATTTTTAATCTCTTCCCGTGATGTCAACCTAAGGCCATTTAAATGGTTCTGTAATCCTCGAAATAAGTGGTAATCAGAAGAGGTGAGGTCGGGAAAATATGTTGGATGAGGTAAGCCTCCCAATCAAGTTTCCAATCAAGTTGGAATCAAAGCAAAGATTAGCAACAAGAAACACGTTGGCACAGGTTCTCAGGAGACTTCGTACGGAACCCATTTTCCGAATACTGAAACCTTTCCCATTTGTTTCAGTTGGCGTCCCTCGGTTGTATGGGTTGTATCAAATTGGTTAACCAGTTTCTTCGAGGTTACTATCAAATTTTCAGTAACAGCGGCTTCTAACAACTCCAAATCATGCTTTTTTGGGCGACCACCTCTAGCCTCGTCTTTCAAGTTGAAATTTCCTTTACGAAAACGGGAAAACCCCCATATGCAAGTTTTCTCCTTCACAGCATCATTTCCATATGCACTTAAAACGTTCTGTGCTGCAGCACTTGAGCTGAAATCTCTATGAAACTCGTAGAATAAGGCATGTCTGATATGTTCTTTAGATGGGTTGAACATAGGTGCAAATAATGTAGCAAAATATGAATGATTCCTTAATAGTCTGAAAGAAAAAGGTTCAAATTACTCGTGATATTATAAATCAGCAAAAGAAATAAAACTAATATCAATTTAGATCATTTTGAATTCTTTTCTTCAAAATCAACAACAACTTTTGCACTAACCTATTACATCCATGTTTCAAACTTGAGTTGAATTTTTTATTCATTCCTGTGACAATACTGTGCAAAAAGAATCATTTATATTAAATCTAATAAAATAATCGTAGTTGATCAAATTTTGACTTAGAATGAGAACTGAAGTATGTTATAAGCTACATCCTAGTATAAACAAACAAACAATCTTTATTTCCAATCGAGTACACAGTACATAGACATTTAGTACATTGGTTTTTCAAATTTTTAAGGTTAACATTCTTAGAGTAGGGGTGATGATGAAGCTCCATGATCCCGGGAGGTGTGATGGGCGTATCCATTGGCCATGACTGCTTACCCAGTAAGCCTTACCGATATGTGCGAGCTCACGGCACGAAGAAGCAACGAGAAACATCTCGTGTTCACGGCCGGGTTCGAACCCGCAGTCTTTCCGCACGAAGCAGAGACTTGATACAGAACACAAGCCGTAGACCACTCGACTACGGTGGCTATCAAAAAATATTTTGATAACGGAGCTGTAGATGTGGTAGCTAAAATTACCCATTATTACTAATCCACACTTGACGCCGTCTTCTAACGAAGAAAATTAAAGTTCCACCTATGAAAGTTTCAAATCGACGTTCAACTTTAAATAGTTGAGTAGGGTTTGTTTGACAATGAAGGGACACCATCTACCAAAAATCAACACTATATAATAAAACGCAAGGTGTCTCCCTAAATGAATAATCTATTTTTGTATGCAATTCCTCCGATGTTATTACAACAGAAGTGTCCCTTGAATACTGATAGTTAAATCAGTCGAGTTGTAGCATGAACGGTACCACCCAATGTACCATTCATATTTCTGTAATAGCAATTATCTCATTAAAATATGTTAGCAATTACCTA
>VCRD01003682.1:0-24942 GCA_006783055.1 Trinorchestia longiramus
TATGTGCGTGTGTATTGGAGGGAATTGAAGGCCGTTACAAAGGCCCCAGCCAAACGCTGGCCCTCGATCTAAGTCTAAGTCTAAGAGACTCAGATGCGAGATAGGGTGAGGTTGGTGTGTAAGGGAAATAAATATCAAATGATAGGTAAAGGTCGTGTTAAGTGGCAGAAGAAGGGTGGAGTAGGACTGATTGTAAAGAATGCTTTAAATTGGAAATTGGAAGAAATTTGTGTTGGAAATGAACTTGAGAGTTAAGATATTTTGGTAATGAGATGTGAATAAGTGCAAGCAAATAAATGTATCATTCTAGTTGTGTGTTATATGACAACCATGGGACCACTAGCCCTGGAAGAGAATGTGAAGAAGAGTAGTGCAAGAATTTAGGAGGTTCCCAGTGATTGTAATGGGAGACATGAATGGCCATGTTGGTATACTTGGAGAGAAAGTAAGTGAAAATGGGTGTAAATTGATTGATTTCTGTGAAGGAAATGACTTCTAAAATTTGAATGTCACAATAGGGAATGGTTTGCATACGTGGGAGAGTAAGGAATCGAAGGCAGCAATTGACTATATGTTAGTGAATCATGAAGCAAGACAGCATGTCAGAGAAATGTATGTGGATGAAAATGAATTTGATATTAGTACTGATCACCGAATGCTTGTTCTTTAGTACAAATAGGATGGAAAAGAGGTTATGCAAGAAATGAGCAGTGTAAAGGAAAAGTGGTGCTTGAAAGCAACAAATTGGGAAGAATTTTATAGAGTGCTAGGAAGATATGTATGGAATAGAAATGGGAATGTAAATGACATGAACAAAGAGATGGCAAAAATGTTGTATGCCACAGCAGAGCAGATGATTGGGAAAGTAAAGTGTAGAAGATTTACTGGAAAAGCCAGGTGGTTTATGAGAGAGATAAAGGAGGAATGAATGAAAAGAAAGATTTTGAATAAAAAACAATGCCAAATGCAAAAATTGTTTGAAAGACATAGGATTGCAGAAGTGGAATGGCAATGTGCATGGGATGAATACAAAGCTCAGCAAAAGAAGGTAAAAAGAATGATATATGAGGCTAGAGTGAAAGATGAGAGACAAAAAGTTGAAAATCTCAGAAACAGGGGTCCAGATGGAATTAAAGAGTGGTATAATTTCATACAAGGTAATAACAGAAGTAATGAAGTACAAATCCATTAATTAGTAGTTGATGGATGCAAAGTGAGTGATCATGGACAAATGGTGAAAGCAGTTGTGGACTTTTGGGAAGACATTGGCCGAATGAATGAACCTTTGATAGATGGAGAACCAGTAACTCCTCAGATTGGGAATATGTTTTAAAAATAAAAGATGAAATTACAAGTTTGGAGATTGAAACTTTTTTAAAAAAGGTGAAAAATGGGAAGGCAAGTGGTGCTGATAAAATTCCATATGAGTTCTATAGGCATAGTGGTGGGAGTATAATTGAAATGTTGAGATGTTTGTTTGATGAGATATGGAGGAGTGAAAGAGTCCTAGATGAGTGGAATAAATGTAATGTAGTTTTATTGCATAAGGGTAGACATAAGAATATGAAAGAACTAAAAAGTTATAGACCTATAGATATGGCTGACACAGTAAGATTTTTTTGTGGAATCCTAAATGAAAGGCTGAAACATGTGGTAGAAGAACAAGGAGTAATGGGGGAAGAACAGAATGGTTTTAGGAGAGATAAATGTGGTGAAGTAAATTTGTTTGGGGTAAGTGAAGTAATTAAAAGAAAGAGGAAGGAAAATAAAAAGGTGTATCTTGCATTTTTGGATATTGAGAAGGCATGTGATAGAGGAGACCATAGGAGGTTGCTAGACATGCTAGGAAAAATTGGTTTTAGTGAGAAGATAGTGAACATTGTGAAAAGTTTGTATGAGAATACATGTGCAGTATACTGATTGGGAAATTTAGTGATGGGACAGGTGAGGAGTGTAAGGGGAGTGAGACAGGGTTGTACCCTGTCTCCCTTACTGTTTGGCCTTTATACAGAAGAATTTGCAGTACACCTGAGGATGAGTGGTTTTGGACTGAAAGTTGGAGAGGAGAAACTGAGTTGCTTGCTGTATGCTGATGACATTGTTGTGGTTAGTGAATCAGAGCAGGAACTGCAAATGAGGTTGGAGATTGTAAATGAATACAGTACAGATTTTAAGGTGAAATTTGGAGGGATAAAAGTAAAGTCATGGTTATAAATGGGGATGAGACTGACCGAGATAGAGAGTAGAATATTGGAGAAGTTAAGATAGGTAGAACTAAGGAATATAAGTACCTGGGATGTATGCTGAGTGAAGATGGATGTGCAGGAGCAAAAGGTGAGAAAGTGGCAAAAGCTATGCAGTAGTGGGGAAGACTAAGCAGTGTGGCTAAATATAGAGCAAATAAGTATGAATGTGTCTGAGGAATTTGGAAGTATGTTGCAGTACCTAGCATAATGTTTGGCATGAATGTTATGGCATGGAATGGAGGAGACCTTAAAAAGTTGGAGGTGCTGCAGAATAGGGTAGGGCGTGTGGCATTAGGCACCTCAAAATGGACGGCTGTAGAAGCTCTTTGAGGGGATCTAGGGTGGAGTTTGTTTTCTGAAAGAATGGTAAAGGCTGTGTTGAATTATAAGGTGAGAATTAGGCGAATGGAGAATAAAAGGTGGGTTAAACGAATCTTTGAATGGAATCCGAGTGAGAAAATTTGCGGGAGGCATGCAAGAAAACTGAAGATTCAGAAAACTGTTTGTGTTAGAATTGGAAGAACTATGGATGATTGGTTATTGAGAGGTCGAGGTCATGGAGGTAAAGGAATGGAGTGGGATTGCAATAAGTGGAAGAAAGAAATTGAAAAATTAACAAAAGACTATGGCCTGAACAAATGGAAGCATAGTATGAATGGGAAAACTACTTTAACCTGGTATGCCAGTATGAATGTACCAAGGTTTGAAATGTTTTATGATAGAAGTTTTGGTAGCCAACTCTTGTTTGCTGTTAGATGTAAGGCATTAAGTGAGAATAGGCATACATGGAGGTGGAATGAGGAGAATACAAGGTTATGCCTGCAGTGTAACAGAGGAGTAGAGGAAACAGTTGAACATCTGGTCTTGGAATGTAGTAAATATGGATATGAGTGAGAGAGCCTCATGGATGTGGTCCATGAGCAGTGTGGAGAAAATAAGTGGAATGCAAGGTGTGTTGAAGAGGACTCTGGTATGAGAAATCTTGTAGGGCTGGATGAGGATTGTAACATGACTGTTGTGGATGCAATGAAAGATTTCTTAGTGCATGCATGGAATAAGCAACAGTGATATTGAGTAGTCACTCTCTTGCTATGTGACTACCTGCTAAGCATGCGGTGCTATTTATAACAAGCTGGATCTTCTAGTGATGCCCTCACTTGGCTGGTTCATTTGCATGGAGTGATTCAGGGTGGCCCCAGAGGAATTACTTTAGATGACCCTGGCTCACAGGAGAAAAACTCTGGGATGCCATCCTATTGTATGTATGTGTGTGTGTTATTAGAGGGAGTTAAAGGCTGTTACAAAGGCCCCAGCCAAGCGCTGGCCCTCAAATCTAAGTTTAAGTTTAAGGCTATGTGACTACCTGCTAGGAAACGATTCTGGAAGGAAGTACAGAACTGGTGAAAGTGTCTCGCGTTTTGACTGGAAGTTTTTGGTGACAGGAGCAATTGCAAACTAGCGTGCCACTGTGACTTTTAACAGGAAAGGAAAAAGATAAAAAAGATCAATCAAAGCAGAATTAACAAATCAAGACTCTTATGCCGAAGAGAAGGCATAAGGAGGGCAATGGCTCTGTCTCCTCTTCGGGAGAAGAATCTGAAGCCTGGCCCCCTTTGCAAGAATCTTCTTGACCACCTTCAACGTCTCAAACTACATCAAATGTAGAAAAAGAGGTCCTATTGATGGAAAGAAACCCACTGGAATTGGAAACACCAATGATGTCCTCAGATATTATTCAGCCAGAAACAACATCCTCCACCAACAGGAACTTCTCTTTCTACTGGAAAAATCAATTTGAAATACCAAATTTTGAGGGTTTTGATGAAAGTCTACACATAAGTGCAGAAGAGGAAAACCCAATCTCACCAGGACAAAGACCAAGAGAAGTAAACACAAACAATTCAACATCCATGCAGCCAACAGTGGTTTTGGTCCAACCAGTAGATGATCCCACTAACAAAAGTTTCCTTTAAAATGAAATTAAACTTGCTAAAGCACTGGCAGCGTCTACTTTTGGGAACTGGCATATTGGCAAGATCACTAAAAACCTTGGTAGGAATTTACTTGTTGTCACCATGGATAGGCATTATGAAGACCCCTCAGAACTACTGAAGATAACAGAGATAGGCCCGTGGAAAGTCGGCTTCCAGCTAGCCAGAGCACTTCTGTGGGAGTTATCGGACCCTTTGGCGAGGACATTTCTAATGAAGACCTAACAGAAGCACTGAAGGAAGCAGGATTCAATGGAGCTGTAGCAGAACGAATCTTCTAGGGCTAGGAAAAAATCAAAACATCAATGTTTAAAGTAATTTTTGATTCAAACATTCTACCTCCATATGTCAGAATAGGTTACCAACAATACTGAGTGAATACAGATATTGGAAAACCGTGGCAATGCTACTAGTGCCAACGATACGGGCACAGTGCTGCATTCTGCTGGTCTGCTCCTCGCTGTGTTGTATGCAGTGGCCCCCACACCAGCAATGAGTGTACCAAAACCACTGGACGAAATTGCTGCAACTGTGGTGGAAACCATACAGCTAATTATGGAGGATGCCCAAAAATGAAACGAGCAAAAGAATTGGAAAAAACACACCAAATACAAAAGTTAACTTACAGAGATGCAGTAAAGCAAGTACTTAAACAAACTGCAACACCAACATCTCAACCTCAATCAGTGCTGCCTACTAACACAACTCTGTCAAGACATCAACCAGATTCTGGCAATCTACAGATTCTAAAAACCAAGACTGTTGGTACCCAAACCATTGGTGAACTCCAAACACCTGCACAAAATACATCACCATCAACCAGCTGTTGGATCTCCTGATAAGGATATTTACTGCTGCAAGTCAGAAAGATGTTCAGATGTATGCACCAGAGATGGTACATAAAATTGCTGCAGAAACATTTCAACTTTAATCTCTACATGCTCCATCAGAAAACTCTCAACAACCCCTGGACCAATCTCAATGCTCTAATATAATCTCCCAAAAGACTATTGAGGAAATTTCAAGAATCTTGCCTCCCATGGATATTACACCTTCTCCTGTCATTGGACGAACTAACCCTCACAAAAAAACCAAGCACAATACTGGGATGTGGACTAAAAATTCAACTGGAAAACTCCATAACAACAATACAGCCTCACAAAATTCTACTGGCACTGAATTCACCAATAAAACAGCAAAATGGATGCACAAAAAGAAATAAATATATTTCTGTGGAACTGCAGAAGTGTTTGCAATAAACTAAGTCACCTAAAAATTACACTTTACACCCTCAAGCCACACATTGTGTGTCTGTATGAGACTTGGCTTTCACGAAATTCTAAACCATGTTTTGTCAGGTACACAGCAATCTACATGCAGAGAATAGATGCGCATGCTGGTGGTGGGGTGGCAATACTTGTTAGAAGTGATGTCACCTACACTGAGCTTCAACTGACAAAATTTTTCCCCAGTTGTCTTGAAGTGTTGGGAATTAACATTTACTTCCAAAACGGTACTCCACTTTCTGTGCTTTGTGCTTACAACCCGAACAAAATAGTAACTACAAGGGAGCTAATACACTACACGAATCAATTGCAACCTGCCCGCGTTGTAGTGGGGATTTTAATGCTCATCATCCAATGTGGGAACCTACAAAGCTGGCCAACACCACTGGTCGGAATATAGATCAATTGTTGCTGGATGACCCTTCTATATCATTAATAACTCCTCTCTCCTTGCCAACTTACTACAATGTTTACCAGAATTCATTTTCTACACTTGATTTGGACTTTGTCTCTGCAAACTTTCAGCCCACAGTAGCTGTAACAACAGAAGAAGATATGGGAAGTGACCACTATCCTGTTGTAACCAGTATTGGAGTGGCTCCATCAACTGCAGGATTCAGAAAACGGCCAAGTGGAAGTGGCCATGGGAGAACTGGACAGCTGCATTGCAACAGCTTGAGCTGCTAGGAATGGATGATCTACAGAGGGAATTTACTAACTTTACAAGTAATCTGATTGAGGCCAGCCACAAAGTTTTCAAAAAAACAAAAGAATACACCTGGCCTAAGTATAATAAGTCTTGGTAGAACTCAAAATGTGCTGCGGCAGTGAAAGCAAAACAAGAGGCAAAAATAGTTCTTATCAATCAACCATCACAAGTAAATCTAATTGCATACAAACGCTGTCAGGCGCTAGTCAAACATGAGGTTAAAAATGCAAAAAAGGAATCTTGGATCTCTTTCTGCAATAGCATCACTACAGACACTTCTGCATCTTTAATATGGAAACACATAAAAAATCTTCAAACCCCTTTCTGTAAAAAAAGTTCAGCCTATTCTAACAAACAATGCAGATATCACTGACTCAGTTTCTAAAGCAAATGCTTTGGCTGACCATTACCAAGAAAGACTGACATCTCCATCTCCATCACCTTTCCCTCAGCATACTCTGATTCCTCTGGCTATAGCATTAAATGATGATACTCCCTCCATAATAAATGATCCATTTAATATACAAGAACTGAACAGGGGACTGACCTCCATGAGGGGTACAGCTACAGGCCATGATGACATACATAATGAACACTTAAAGCACATGCCAGACTACTACAAAACATGGCTCCTCCAATTATACAACGAAAGCCTGCAATCTGGAATGCTTCCCACAGTATGGCAGCCTGCAATAATCATTCCCCTACCCAAACCAAATAAGCCACTAACATCCGTGGATTCATATCGTCGAATTTCCTTGCTGTCTTGCGTACAAAAGCTAATGGAAAGACTAATAGTTAGCCGTCTCACATTTTTCCTAGAACAGAAGGGCATCTTCAGGAAAATGCAAGGAGGCTACCGAAGGAGACTGTCTGCAATTGATCAAGTCACAAAGCTAGAGGCTGCAATAAGATCAACACTGGTAAAGAAATCTATTATGCTGTGCCTCTTTGTTGATTTATCAAGTGCTTTTGACGCAGTATGGCCGATGGCAGTTCTCTATAAGTTGAGTCGGTGCGGAGTTTGAGAACAAGTTGCGATGGCTGCAAGCGTACCTGAAGGATAGACCCTTCAAAGTGTTCATGGAGGTTACCTGTTCATCAGAGAGAATAGCGAGGAGTGGTGTTCCACAGGGGCAGTGCTGTCACCTTTGTTATTCAACATTATGATGTACGATACGCCAGTGGCGGAAGGAATGTACTCCTGTGAGTATGCTGATGATCTTGCTTTCTATACCCAACACCCTAATCTTCGCATTGCAACGGATACCCTACAGCAGCAGCTCACTGCACTTCATAACTGGTCAAAACAATGGGGTCTAAAAATAAACTTCAACAAAATTAAGTGCATGCTTTTTACAAACAAAAGAATTAACCCACTTCCCATTACAGTGGGAGGACAGCAATTGAAATTTACAAAACAATTCAAGTACCTCGGAGTCATGTTGGACTCTCCTCAGCTCTGCTGGCATCATCAAGTGGAATACCTCGAGCAATCCTGTGCACCATTGCTCAACCTGCTACAATCTATGTCACATAGGCATTGGGGTGCTGACCAGGAATTACTAATTTATCTCTATAAAACCCTCATCCATAGCCGACTAGATTATGCTGCCCTACTGTATGGTACTGCTGCGCTTTCAAATTTTCTTCTGCTAAACAGCATTCAAAACCATTGCCTTTGCATTACCACTGGATGCCGAAAAACTTCTCCTGCAGCCTCACTGGAGGTAGAAACAAACATCTTCCCTTTGACAATACACAGAGATCTACTGACATGTCAGTACTACAGTAAACTTCAGCAACTTCCACAATGATATGGCTGATGACTTACTACAAGCTCAATTTCCTGCAGAGGGATTGTCTTCAAGACTTTTGCCATCCATGGAACCACGTGCAAGAGCCCTTTTTACTAATGTAAACCCCCAGATTCCGGCTTGCAATGCAGCACCACTGGTTTCACCGCTCCCATCTCAGTATCTTATCAAACCAACGAAAACGTGCTCCAAATGTACCATGAATTAATAGACACAAACTACTTTGGATACACTCATATATTTACTGATGGCTCCTGTATTGTTGATCCTACCTATTCTGCATCTGCTGCAGTGGTAATCCCCTCCAGGGGAGCCACCATAAACTTCAAACTCCGACCTCAAATTCACATCATGGAGTGTGAACTTATTGCCATCAATGAAGCGCTTCAATGGATAGTGCCGAATAATTGTCAAGAAGAAGAGTATGTAATTTTCAGTGACTCATTGAGCTCCTTGCATCTCATACAGAGTACAAGGCCAAAAAATGATCTGCCTTTAGTGTTCAATATACAGGACAAACTGTTCAACATTGCTTCTTCCCATTGGGTATACCTGCAGTTTATTCCTGGCCATAAGGACATCCCTGGTAATGAGGCTGCAGATGAGGCAGCAATAAATGCCCATTTGCTGCGGTACCGCACCCTTACGCCGTCCTCTAATGAAGTTAAGAACCTTATCAATACTGCATTCAAAACAAAGTGGAAGACTGAGTGGTTGAGGAGTATTCAACTGACGGGGAAGGGACGTCATCTACTTAAAATTCAAGATAATACGGGGCAGTGGCCGTGGTCTGCACACAAGACCCGCAGCATTGAGACAGCACTTGCTCATCTTCGTGTCGGGCACACGGGGCTCCGGTCACACCTCTATCGCTTCAGCATTGTGGAAGATCCCTAGTGCTCTTGTGGTGCTGAAGAAAGAATCGACCATATTTTTTTTCTCTTGCCCCTACTACGCTGCAGAACGTACCACCATGAAAAATTCCTTGACTCCATTAAATGTGCCATTCTGCTTGAAGAATTTACTTGGAGGTGGCCTATTTCTGGAACCAACTCAAAAACAAATTGTTAAAATAGTTGCTAACTATTTAACATCCATAAGAAAAATTAAAACCATCTGAAATTTCTTAAAAATTACAACATTTCAGAGAAGTGAACAGAATCTCCGAGTAGAACTACCCAGAAAAATCTCTTGTATCCGTTTTCAGTGTGGGTGCTAAATTTCAGAATACAAAACATCCCTGAAGGTGTGGAGCTGCATGGACCCATCTCCGAAGCTCCAATAGAAGTAAAACAAGAAGAAGACTACCTGCTAAGCATGCGGTGCTGTTTATGACAAGCTGGATCTTCCAGTGATGCCCTCACTTGGCTGGTTCATTTGCATGGAATGACTGAAGGTGGCCCCAGAGAAATTACTTTAGACAACCCTGGCTCACAGGAGAAAAACTCTGGGATCCCATCCTGTGTATGTGTGTGTATTAGAGGGAATTGAAGGCTGTTTCAAAAAACCCCAGCCAAACGCTGGCCCTCAAATCTAAGTGTAAGTCTAAGTCATAATTTTTTCTACGCTCCCATCGTTATAAGCAATCTTGCAGTTTTTGTTCATACCTGGAATTACTGAAATGTTTACACTGCGCATGACAGTCAATCATGAGTCTTAGCCCTGTTCGTGTCTACTTTGGGAAGGTTGGAGGATCTCTAAAAAGAAAAACGGAATTGGACAGACCCCCCCACTCTCCTGAACTAATACTGATATGAGTTTAGTGAACTTTTACTGAGAGACTGAAAACTTCGATAAGAACCTAAGAACCTTTTACAGAGAAACTGAAACTTTGACAAGAACCTAAGCTGCAGTGCAGTTGCTGGAGTCCAGGCTAATAGGCTGAGTGTCACTACACTTGCCAGAAACCTATTTGGAGCCTTTTGGAGGGCTCCAGTTCTACCAACCAACCAACCAACCAACCAACCATGACAGTCAAGAACTGAGCGCGAGTCTGTAACCGTGCGTGTGAAGTGCATGGTATCGTTAGAGTTAATGCAACTCGATTTGTTTGTAATCCAAGAGATCATTGCAAAGAATTAGATTGAATTGCTCCATAGGGGTATCAAATGAGCTTTCAAACGGGGGGTATAGAACTAAATTTTTTCTGTCCCAGACTATAGTCAAAATTTGCATGTCCTGTAACTTAAAAGCAAAGTAACAGTATTATTTTCTACTGTCTATTATTCCTGCGTGGTTCATCATGACTAGACTGTTGTTACTACCAACCTCATACCCTTATAATATAATTCCCATAACTTGCATATGTGTCATAACATGACTATTTGTTCTGATCCTTATTTCAGGGCAATTCATAACCTTTTTCAAGTTTTTCTCTGGTAAAATTATTTTTAAGTTTATTTATGGCCTAAATTATTAACAAAAACCTGTATTTTATAAGAATTGCTGTTTTTATGAATAAAAATAAATTCTAATCTAAATTTATATTAATACCTTCATCTTCAGAGCAAATATAGTTGATTGCCATGGCTATTATTCTGCTACAATGTCGTCATGTGTTACATCATTCGTTTCAATCTGTGCTGGTGAGAACGGCTACTCATGCTTCCTACAGCTGTCAAGCAACTTCTTTTCGAACTCTACTGGCTGACCAAAAGTGCAAGAAAAATTTATTAGGTAAGTTTGAATATTACTGAAAATTGTTCTAATTTAATTTTAAATCAATTCGTAGCTTTGTGGTTTGTGAATTCTGCTTAAATTGAATGTGGCTTTAATTCTTTCAGTAAGTCATAGCTTTGTATGCTGGCTTTATACATTGACTGGGGTCCTCAACCGTGTGTGTTATTTAGGCAAGAATGTAAATGAGAATGTATTAGCCTAAGAATAAACAAAATTGTTTGATAGCCTGCTATGCTCTGTTCAGGTTTTTTACTTGCTTGTTTAAAAGTTCTGTGAATATGTCATTGTTTGTACAGGAAATTCTTCATTTGAGTTGGCCAAGTTTAGGTCATCAGGATTGTCTACTAATTCCCAGCGATCTCTCTCCAACCTCAAAATTCTTGAGAATTTAAAGCAGGTGAGGATGTAGTACTAGCTTAATTGCTTTTGAAGTGTTAATTAAAAAATTTTCCCAAAACTTATGTTGGATGTAAATTCATGCATGGATTGTGTGAATTTGAGATTTTGGGCAAGAATAAAATTTTTCAGTAGGCAAATATAATTTAATAAAAAATATAAATGTTCTAAGTTGCAAAACTCATGATAATACTTTAAAAATATTGTCAAAAAATTTTCAACAGTATTTTATTTTTGAACAACATTGAGAAATTCAGGTAATCCATAACCAGTATGAACTTAATTGAAAATATCAACTGCTTTTTTTCTTTCTGCTTCTTATGAAAGGACATCTGCATGCAGCTCTGTAAAGAGATTTCAGGGGAGTAGCTGTTGTCAAACTTGAATGTTGAGAATACATGTATGAAGCATGAAACTTGTTCATCTATAAAGTGTTGTACAACTTCTTCATGAAATAACACACAAGAGTACTTTTTTATAGCTGAGTACCAAACATGAGTCAGTTCATATATGCAACTGCCTAAAGTCTTGTTCATAGTCATAGATTAGAGCCTTGTTTTTGGGTAAGAGCCTTACCTAGGAAGGCTACATTACAGGCTGTATCAGCTCTCTATGTTGTAAGTAAAGCCATGCTGCCTGCATCTTCTCATTCTTACCTGTTCTAATTCATCCTTTCAGTACTTGACCTTACTCCTCCCCAACAACACTTCACACTTTCATCCCTCAAATATCTACTCTATCATACTTACCTCTTACTTATTTATGTTATGGTACATCTGATATAACTAGATTCTAGTCAGTATATGCCTCATTAAGGGACATCTTGGTGAAAAGCTTAAATGCACGGCACAACAAAACTAAGTGCAACATAGTAGGTAAAATTGGATTAGAACACATTTTATTCATATACTTTTTCTCATTTTTTCCAAATAATGGCGATTTCAGGATTAAATAAGGTATTTTTTGCATTTTCAACCCAAATCGATCCTCTTACAGTTTTCATGCTAGAACAAAAGTACTGTAAATAGAGTTTTAGAAAGAGAAAATAAATATCTACTAACAATCATGCTCCTTTTTGCCATCATAAGAAACACAACTCAGAAACCAAAAATCAAAATTTTTTACCATTTTCACAAAGATTTCCCTTAAGGCCAATCTCTACTCTTACTTGAGAGGAACTCATTCACAAATGAAGGAAGTCTCATTACTCATTTTATAAATTTCCACCATAATCTGAAGAAGTGACAGTTGCAAGCTTTACTAAGATTGTGTTGCACTTCTATGCTTTGATTCCAAACTTATCACAACTTGGTCTGAATGAGTCAAACCTTAATTACATATGAACAAGATATACTTGTATTGAACTGTTGCTTCTCCCATGGAATGAAAACTGCTTGTGAACTACAAGTCTATTATCTTTTTGCTATGAAACTGCATTGTTAGGAGTTTCGTTACTGAAAATGTAGGTTTGCACAGATGTCCTACTAAAAAAGAATGCATCTTCGTGAGTGAGTAGCCTATAAATAAAATTCAATTAACCTCTATAGAAAAAAGAACAGACAATTGTGGAAGAAGGTACAGAAATTGCCTTCAAACCTTATATGGGGAAAAGTAAATTTTTTCTTGGATATCGGAGTACCAGAAATTAAAACCCACTTTTAGAGGGTCTTTCTCATCAACAGATCTCAATACTCTTCATTATTGTTAGCAGTCAGTTCTTGAGTGTGAAGTTTGCTATATTCCTAGCCACTATATATGTTAAGTTTCAATCACTAAATTGAATACAATTTGATTCAAAATCACTAATGCAACAAAACTGTCATCCAACAATTTTGTTAAAAACTTAGGGTTTGTAAGATACACTGGGCTGCTGACACATTTGATCAAATTGCGTGGTGGTTCTATCCGACCTGGAATCCCTCCCAGTATCTTACCGTGCCTGCTTCATGTCTGTCATCTCCAAAACTTACACCTCGCCCGGCGAAAGTGGGAGACCAACAACTGAGGTATTTTCTTCAGAAAAATAAGATTACTTCATTTGATGCTTTCAAACCTGAACGTAACCTGCAGAGGCAGTACAAGAACTTGATTATTTCAAGATCGAAAGAAAGGCTTGTGTGTTTGTTCATGACTGACAACTTCAGTGAGTGCAGCCTGTCTGTGATTGTCGAAAACAAGCAAGAACGGCATTAGTGTACCACTGTTTAAGACACTTCATCCCAACAATGGTTTGAGATTGTATACTCAGTTCGACGAAACTGTGCGCTTGGCAATGAACTATGACATCCCGTTTGACAAAACGATTCAAAATGTTGTCACTCTTCTTTAAGCTCACACATCAGCCTGTGCCGACACCGAGAAGGAGAAAAAGTTGGTATTTTTATACATCAGTTGGAACTTTTATCACAGAAGCAGTTTTCAATGAATGATTGTTTTGCTCTTCGATTATACCCAAAGTGTAATTATGAACAGCTAAGAGACTTTTTGGTGCTGCCATGCTAACGCAAGCTGCAGTATATCGCTTCATCTATTGACAAAGACCAGGTGCTGAGGGAAACATTTGACTAAGTTCAGACACTGCCGCAGAAGGATGTGTTTCTCTGGGCAGATGAAGTACAGATTCGCCTGAATGCAAAAGAATGCAGTCCTTCTTCAGATCTCTGTAAAGATGGCCCGGTTGGCTGACTAATCTCTGCAGTTTGGTAGGTTTTTCCTTCTATGTCTGTTTGTTTATTTGCTTGAATGTTTGTATGTTTGGTTGTTTGCATCGGTAAAGGTTCAACTATAATCCATTTTGTAAAGTCTAAAGCTGCAGCAACTCAGATTTCTATGAAGTGGCCACTAAGCTCATACAATAATACATGTTATGTCCTGCTAAAATTGGGATTTCAAAGCTTTACAGTACTTTAAACGATTTAAAATTCACTGTAAAACCGTATTATCCCTTCTATTGCTTGAAAGAAGTAATTTTTGATCAATTTGTCCAATAGAAATGTTATGTTACTAAGAATGCAATGGCCTCCGCTAGCGTAGTCCACCATATGGCCGTGCACGTGCTGTTTATAGGAGTCCTCGGTTTGCATGTAACTCAGTGCAATTCTTTAGGTGCCCTGGGTAAGAACTAGTATGACCAGTCATGCTTTCATGAGCAACATGCAAAGGGAAATAAAGTGCTACTGAGAAACGGGCATTTTCATATATCATATTAATCATGAAACTTGGTTTAACTACTATCGATTTCAAGTGCTTTATTATTTATTCCACTATGGACAACCCTGTGCAGAGACTAAATATCCACCCTGTATATGGTGTCCATAAGGCCTCTTACAAATTTACTAGAAAAACAAGTGAAAAGCTACATCCATGGAAATTATTGCAAGATGAGAATTAGATGTTAAAGTTTATACCTTGTATAATACACCTGTAAATGGGCATCATTAGTAACATAAAGGACATCAAAACTACTCAATTACTTGCAATGTCAGTGGCCTCAGAAATCCTTTGCTTTAGGTTAGTAATGTCCTGCATCTTTGCTTGATCCAGGGTATCTCCAACTAAGTTTATGGAGTTGTCCTCATAAAAAGAAATCCTGGGGATTGATATCTGGTCAATGAGGGGGCCAAGTAATCAGCTCATCCTAACCAATCCACTATTCTGGAAATGTTTCCCATTCCTTTATCCAACACTTTCCCTGTCTCCATAAATTTATTTTGCTGTCCTGCAATTGATGATGTGATGGTGGATATCCATACATAGTTCTGTAGTTTAGCTAAGTCTGTCCGTACAATTTTGTTTCAGTAAACCATGATGCATTGTGCTTTCTCTTGAGCTGTTTTTTAGGGGCTATTTTCATCGACAGGTGGCCTGAAACACACAATTGCAATATGATTAAAAACTTTGATAACCACCGAGTACAATAGGACAAATCTGTTTAAGATATCCCATCAATTGCCTTGGAAATGAATCAGTCAAGTTGTAGAGAGACTTTACGTTAAATTATTGTACCTGCTTTGTTTGTAGAATGTATTTTGAAACCCTCGTGCAAATTTTGAAACTGTATCAGGACTTATACTGCAAACTTCTCACCTTATAGTTAATCTTCCTGAATGAGAAAAAAGGACAAACGTACTGGAAATTATGATATTGATCTGTACTTTTGAGTGATGTTCACTTTATTAGCAAATAACTGTATTAATTATGAGAAGATACTTGTAGTTGGAAAAAATGATATAAAAAATCGATCATTAATACGGTATGAAATTGAATATAGGAAACATACGTTGTATAGATGTTCTCCAAATGTGAATTAGATTCAAGAAGATGCTGTTCTTTGTGATCCATAAGTATTTAATACTGAGGAAAGTTATTCATTGTATCTTCTTGAACGCTAGACCTGGCTACTGGATTGTGCAATCTTGGAATTTCGTGATGAGTTAACTCACTTAATGCACGTTTCATAAGTATAAATGAAGATAAATATAGACCATATTCAATTCAATCATCGTTGTTTTGTTTTCACTATATTATTTGGTAATCATTTACATTTTATAACTTTGATGAATAACTCATGTTTTTGAGGGTATCATCAATTGAATTTGTATTCTTTCAGTTGCCTCGCTCTCCTGCTGCTGCATTGGGTCTGGGGCTGGCTGGTCTTCTGCCGTTTGCGTGCGCTCCATACATGATGATTTCCAGTGGACATTTTCTTCCTGATGTTGCTCTGTACCAGAGTTTCTATGGGGCTACCATTCTTTCATTTCTTGGTGGTGTCAGGTGGGGATTCACTGTGCCAGCAGGCAGTCCACAGAACCCTGATATAAATAATCTGGGCTACAGTGTTCTGCCTCAGATTTGGGGCTGTAGCTGTCTTGTTTTGGGCCATTACATGGACTGCATAGTTGTGGCCAATACTGGAGTTACATTGGGATTGTGCGTTACTGCTTTCATGGATTTATCTATGCCTGGGTACCCTGCTTGGTTCAAAGGGATCAGGTTATGTCTTACTGTTGGAGCTGTATTATCACTTCTCTCTGTCATCATGTGCAAATTTGTTCTTGCCGAAGAACGTAATATGAAATCAAACGAAGATGCTTAGGTATATATCAATGATCTGAATAAACCTAACATTAACAGGACAAACGTTCTTTGCCATCGTAAAATTTTGTTGTAAGCACGTAGCTCAAAATTTTACAAGAGTTCTTCCCCTAGAAGTGTTTTTCTTCGATTTCTCCTGCGTGCTATTGTGGAGCAAAACATGTGCTGAAATATTTTCAGCTTTTGACTAGAAAAATCGAAACATTTTTGGTCTAATTTTGAATGTTTCGTGATTGCACTATATATTTCTTAACCACTATTCAACGAGCAATTTATCGAGGTTTGCTCTCTCTCTCTCACAAAGATAAGCCCCGATGGAGCAGTCAGGGCAACATACTTGGACCTGCCTACTCTGTTGCTTGCGTTTACTAGCAGAGATTCTGACTCTCGGAATGCAGACATACAAGTTAGGCTCTAGTTTTACCAGTTATGTTAATGATCTGACCTGTCTCTTATCGCGTTTGTTGGAAAGGAGAGTATCTTCGCGTATTCTGTACGTTTTGTAGTTTCGTTTGTGCCCGTATTATGTTTAGTTCCGTTCATCAGAAGAATTAACTATAACAAGCGATACAAAAGACAGCTGCAATGACTGTGATAGTCATTTGTTGTATAGTGCGTAAAAATTTGTGATGAAAATGCTTTTATTTAACAAGATTCTGTTCAATCTATGATAGTCGATAAATTATTGTTATTTTGAAAAATTTGAGCGCTTCATTTGAGTTGAGTATTCTTCTTAAGCCTGGTTCAGAATGTATGTCCTACTGTTTTCTTTATGAGTCATGTACATATTGAAAAGTGATAGTTATTTGTTTGTACGTCTCACCCCATTCCTCGCCTTTATCAAACTGTCATTCCTATCATACTGCGTGTCGTATTTGTATTTATGAACATCTCGGCAACACATTTGATCCTTATTTCTCACCGACTTCCAAACCTACTCTTTTCTTCTCTGTCAAAAAACATTTATTGTGAGTTTAGTAAAAGATTTAAGAGAACGTTTCTTTTTCTCCTAGTTCCTAGGATGTTCCATTTGTTCACGCTTGCACGTGAATTTTCTTTTTTTTTTTAACTCAAGATACTCATTTCTTATGTATGTTTGAGCTACGTCTTTTGCAAGCTGTAGTACATTTTATTTATATTTTGGTAAACAAAATGTATTAAAAGTCCTGTGGCTGTTATGATAGCACTTAAATCAAGTCTACAAAGTTTTGTTTGGCGGAGAACTGACGGCGCCTCTACAGGTTGAAGCCTACTTGTGTGTCCTGTGCAAAATCTGCCCTTTTAGCTCTGTTTCAGGTGGTAGCCGACGATAAGTTCTCTCTAATTTACCCGCTTTTATACCCCAGCCGCGCGGTGCTGCAATGCTTGAACAAACATCGTACTGAATCAGGAAGCCTTTCTTAGTTTGTATGAACTCGAATCTCAGCGTCACTGGCAGAGACTCCGCCCTTCTTAGGTGTCTCACCCCCGAGAGCACTACAGCCGAATTTTTTATTCGTTATGCACATGTAAAATCATTAAGGTACCTAAAATAACCATTTATGTTCAGCCATTTCACTTTTAGAATGGTGCTATCGTTAAATTCCTTTAATTATCTCTTTAGTGCATTAATTTGTTTCCTTGAGTCGTTAATTTAATGATGCTTCCTTAGTTTATTAATTTATTGATGCATCCTAAGTGCATTAATTTAATCATGCTGATTTAGTTCATTAATTTATTCATGCTTTCTTAGTTCATTTAATCATGCAACCCTAACTCATTAATTTAATCATGCTTCCTTAGTTCACTAATTTAATCATGCAACCCTAACTCATTAATTTAATCATGCTTCCTTAGTTTACTAATTTAATCATGCTTCCCTTTGTTATTTATTGTTTGTGTCGTAGTATTAAGTGTTAATTATTCAAATATGTTTGTTGGAGTTGATGAATATGATTTATTTTACTACACTGTAACTCTTCGACCAATTATTGAGTAGCATGCGACTTTTTAATTAACATTGGCGTTGACTTTTTGATGGTATGTTTAAATTTAATTTATCATATTCTAAGTAAAATTATCATTATTATATTCCTAGTTTATCCGCCGCAGCAACGACAACGTCGATCTTAGCAGTGATACCCGGTATCACATTCTAAATGAAATTCACTATCCGTTCTAAATGACGTTCTGTATCTTTTAAATTAAATTATCTCTTGCTGTTGACCAAGATTTGGGTATCCAACCATCACTTTATTTTTTGTGTGAAAAATATCAATTAAAACGCAGGTAAATTTTTTTATGGATAAAAGAATTATAACGTTAAGTCCATCTTTAAGCCTAATATCCATGTAATGTTACTTTACCGAACTCCTCACCTTTTCAAGATAGGACTTACAGTTTAATATTATTCTGCTTAACTATTTCTCTTCCAGTTGATGTTGTGTAGTACATGTGACACAAGTGTTCACGCGTAATACAGGGTGTCGCTGGAAAATTCTTTTCCCAAAATTTTTTGATCTCCTGTATTGAACATAAATGGACAGGTGTATGTTAGCCTCCACGCCTTCTTGTGTACTGCGGGATGTTATAAACAGCTGTCGTATTGTATTTTCTTCTTAGAGCTCCGCTTGGACGTACCAAAAGTGTCGTTCATATGCTTTAGGGAATAGGCTAGCTAGCATTCTAATGCAGTCAACAATGCTTATTAAATGAGTTTGGGTTGGTTCGTTTTTGTTTGTAGGTAGGCTGTATATTTCCTTATTTGATTGGGGAGCTAAAACGAAGGCAAGCGTCGCAATCGATAGGAGTCTCACAAAATGTCTGAGATAAATACATTTGTGTCACATTCTTTTATTTCTTTTTGCTTATTTAATCGCACCGTTGAAATACTATTAGAGCAGCTTCAGTGATAAAACCCTATTTATTAATAGGGTTTTATCCCAACACTTCCAGCATTGAGAGCACAATAATCGAGTCAAATTAAATTTCGTGTTCGCCATTAAAAAATTGTAACTATTCACCTTCAATGTTCGTGTTTTCGGAAAAGTGGATTGAGGCTACCGTGAAGTACGTAAATTTTTACTGGGCATATAATAAACGAAAAACGGCCTTGAAAAGAGGATTCCACCTTCTGCTTGACACAGTTTCCACTGCCATCGTATCATGAGCAATATCATTGTGTTTTAATTTTACCGACTCACTTTTACCATTATTTTCACTACTTCCCAGCACACCCAATACCTCAACCGATCTCATCTGACGCACTGATACAGCTATGAAACCCAGTCCGTTAGTCGGGGATCAGTTCAGTGACCACACATTATGACGAATGAATGACAGCAAAAGTGAATAAAATGTCTTGAAACAGGTTTTTATAATCTTCAGTTATGCTAAGGACGGTAAGCGTAAAAAACAATTTTTAAAAGGAATCTTCATGCTCTAAGTACCTAAAATTAAACGGGAAAATAACTTTACTTTATTTTCTAAATAACTTCAGAATTTATTACTCAAAAAGTACCTAGCAAAACCACTTATTTTTTAGCTCGCTCGTAACTTTTGTTTCTCTTTTCCGTCTTGCGTTTGTCACGTTTTAGCACACTAGAATCGCCGCGTTTGCGGTAGCATGCACTATCATCAGCGTGAGAAGTACTCCTGTGTTTCAGTCGACGAGAAATGTGTTTGTGATGCCTCCTGTGTTCGCTAGTCTGTAAGTTTTTATAGGTAGAAATATTCTTGGGATCTGAGCTCGACGAAACGGAGATGTTTGAAGGATCTGCATTATAATACGAGGACTTCGTTTGACACAAATCTGTTTTATGCGGTGTGTCGACTGGCACTCCGATAAGCTCCATGATGTTGCGTATGACCTCTCGAGTAACCTGAACAAATGAGATAACACTTAGTATATTCACTATCAAGTCGGGACATAAAGTAAACCGATTAAGAAGCAAAATAGTTTTTGCAGAGTTTGCACATACATATGAGTTATAATCTCCTATTTTTTTTATTTTAGGTACCCAAAAATTGCGTTTGAATAAAAAGGCAACTAATGAAAGCAATACTGATGGGTGGGCCAGAAAGCGGTTGCATGGTCGCAATCAAATTTAGACTGTAAACATGGAATGAACGTTACTCACGGCGCTGTGGCAAAACTTATTACAAAAGTTAAAAAAAATTAGAAGCATTACAGCTCAACCGAAATGCAGTCGAAGGCATACCAGTAGTAGCGGACACGAATTGAAATGCGATTTATAAACAGTGGGTCATGTAAATCATATTTTCTACAGAACTAATTTTTTTAAATGTATATTTTTCCCAAGAATGAAATTCACGGGCCACCCTACATAATAAACTTCTTATTTATACGTAAATTAAGCGCAACAATGGATAATGCTAGTCCACTTGAATTTAACTTGAAGTGCACTAAAATTTCGTAAATGATTTGCACAGTCATACGTAATTGCGAGTACCACATTTAATTATGAACTTGCTACAGAAAATTTTCACGTTGTACATACGCATGTCATATTCTAAAAAAGTATTAAAACCAAAAAACAGATCAAACTCTTGCCTAAATATATTCTAAGGATCGTCAGATAAATGCAGAACTCGATTGGAAATTTTTCCAATGCATGTAAATTATCAGTAAGTATAGAACACAAATTAAATCAGTGACTTTGCTTGGTGAGTTTCACAATGTAGATCTGAACACAATACAAATCCTCATGCCCTAACGTCATATATAGCTGACCTCTGCAATTTCTATTGGGTCTATTCTGTGAATTTCAGATCTGAACAACATAGAAAAATACTTAAAATCGCGTATTCTTGGTCAAAGATTAATTTCATTTGCAAAATCAGTTTTAAGAATATTTATGAAGATACAGTAGATACAATAAAATAAAGTTGTCACTAACACATCACGCGAACCAATAAAAATTTAATTGAAGATCTATTTGATTAACATAGTAAAATAAAAAAAAATTTGCTGAAGAAAGTAATACCTTTCCGATTTTTTTTTGGCAAGAGCGAGTATGCGCAAGTAATTTTTCCTCACTTACGATGAACTAGAAACAACCATGGTAAAATCAAAAGCATCATAATTTGTTAAAAAAGAGTAATCCAGTAGAATTATGGCATAAGATGGTTACACCCTGATGAGAATAATAATAATATAAATAACCAATAACGGTAATGAAAAACCAAAATAACGGTAATGAAAATAAGCAGCAATAACAACAATAATCACAATATCAATAACAGCAATATTAACAATGACAAGAAGAAAAAATAAGTACAGAAAAATTGACTGTTAAAATGATACTTAAACGTTTCGCTGTAGCTATCTTAAAAAATTACAATCACATCGATAAAATACAAAGATAGTATTGAAGTTAAAATTCAGACACCATACAAAAAAATATATATCCACACGCTATTAATATTACCCGAGTTGGGCTAGCAGTGCGCTACGATATCACAGCCTTATGATAAACGAAATGAAACGAACGGCTAAGACGAATGTTTCAATAATTTAACGGAAATATTGAATAATTTGCAAACGAAAAAAAAGGTGTTTCATTCCACTTAGTTTCAAGTTCAAAATAAATATAAACAAAAAGTATATTCCCAATACAATTGGCACATAAGGAATAGAACTACATTGGTTCCAAAAGTGACTTTTTTTAAATCTTGAAGTGGTAGGTATTCTATGTAAAGTAGATATTATAACAGCGGTACCTACGGGTGTACACCATATCCCAACAAAGCGAATGAAGTCAACCAATAGCTCTCCTTCGTTTTCAAAAGAAATTAAACGCTTCATAAATGCCAAATAACAGTTCAAGACTTAAACGATCCTAAACAGAACTCTATCATCAAGAACATATCCGCACCTGCAGGGCCGCTAAGCGAACGATAAAATCTACAAAGCGAAGTAAAAAAATTGCAGTTACAGCACAAGCCAGAACTACCTCGGAGAACTTTTACAAATATGTAAACGATAAACTCAAAAGATGCACTATTGGACCTCTGATCTATTCCGAGGGCTCAACTCAAACGGACAACAGAAGCAAAGTTAGAATTCTTAATACATACTTTACTTCCTAGTTCACTCGCGAAGACAACTGAAATCCTGCAATCTCACGCTTTTCTTCATCAGAAAATCCTGACAGATAGCGTATTTACAGTCGAAGAGGAAGAAAAACAGCTTATCATTTTAAATCCATGTAAGTCAACCGGACACGACGGCCTCGCTCCCCGGATACTCAAAGAAATGGCCGAAGTAATCAGCGAACCCCTACCAAACATCTTCATTTGATCGCTTGAATCTCGTATGGTTCCGTAGGATTGGAAGCAGGCAAATGTAACTCATATTTTTGAAAAGGGGAACAAACAAACGCCTAATAACTATCGTTCAATCAGTCTAACATCTATCATCAGCAAAACAATAGAAAAACTACTCTAAGTCCGTATACAACAAAGTACCTTAATGACCAAAATCTTATTACTGACACCCAGCACGGATTCAAGGAAAAACGTAGCTGCCTCGTAAACCTCCGTAACATCTTTGAACAACTCAACTGCATATATGACCGTATAAAAGCTGTAGACCTTGTATAACTAGACTTTCAAAAAGCCTTCGACAAGGTTCCCCACGAAAGACTCATGGAGAACACGTCAACTACTTCCGATGGATACGAAGTTGGCTCACTGGTCGCACTCAACGGGTGATGAGCCATTAACAAGCAAGTGATTCGGCGCACAAAACATCAGTAGTCCATCAAGGGAGCGTTTTAGGCCCCCTCCTCTTCATCATCTACATCAACGATCTTGATGTCGGAATCATCAGTAAAATCAACAAATTCGCCGATAACACGAAACTCTGTCGCAAAGCATTCACCGAAAGGGACAGAGTAACTATCCCAATCGGACCTCAACAGTCTTCTCCAATGGACCAAAACCTGGCAAATGAGCTCCAACGTTGATAAATGTTCAGTAATGCACGTTGGTGAAAAAAACAGTAATTTCCAACACAATGAATTACATACCCATTGAAATAGTCCAGCAACAAAGAGTTCAAGGTGTCATTATCACTAAAAATTTCAACATGAAAAACAAAAGGAAAAAAGCGTTAAAATGCGAGCAGGATTCTTAGTTTCATTGCACGAAACTTTGAATACAAGTCAAAGAACATAATATTACCGTTCTATAAAACGCTAGTTGGGCATCTTTTAGAATATGCAGTGCAACTCTGGTCTCCTACTCTACAAAGAGATATTGATAAAATGGAAAAAATTCAGCGTAAAGCAACGAAGATGATTCCAGAACTCCACAACCTCAGCAACGAAAGACGTCTTCAAAACCTTGAACTTATCTCCCTAGAACAAAGAAGACTGGGAGGACAACTTATTGAGACCTTTAAGTATCTCGACGGCCTTAACAATGTTACCCTGGAAGGGCTCTTCGAAAGAGACGGTAACGTACGAACCAGAAATAACAACCAAAAACTATCATTTAGAAACTTCAAGACATCCCAAGCTATGAATTTCTTTCCCGTTAAAATTCCAACACCTTTGAACCAACTACCCGAAAACATCGTTTCTACTGGCACTGTGAACACATTCAAAAATCGTCTCGACAAATATTGGATTCCGAATCCCCCAGTATTACAACGTACAAACTCTATGTCCGTAACTCCTAGGGCCCTTGTATGATCGAGATAAATGCGCGTGACTGAAATGCCTGTGCGTGAGTGTAATGCATGTACATGACTGAATTGACACGTGTGCATGATTGATGGATTTACTTTAGGCGGTATGGGATTTGGGTATCGACCCAAGAATGGGCCAAACGGCTCGTTCCTATTGCCTTATTCTACTCTATTCTAACATTTAAAGGGCAAGTAGTAAAAAAGAATTAAATAATATCAAGATACAGATCAATTCAATGTCAGATTTTTGCTCCATGAGAATCTCCTACTAAACTCGATTTCTGGAAATTAGCTTTTACCGTTATTCGGTTGAAAACGTCAGAGCTGAACATATACATTTGCGTCTAAAACGTGGTTTAAACTCGCCTGCACGCCTTTATTATGCTAAGAGAATTCTGCACAAAGGTTTAAAGAATTGAGTGAGTAGAAGAAGCAAAATCCCACGTACCTCAGTGAGCGTTTTGCTTCCAGTTGCCGCTGTCCTGTAGGCCTGCCTGCGACGTCGCAAGTCTCGCTGATGCTTCCGGAGGACTGCTTCCTCCTTGCCGTCACCCTCTGTCACACTTCCGGGCTGATGGTGAAAACATTCGCTGTATTCTTCATTCTCTTATATTCACTATAATGTTTTCTGATAATTTTTGCTACTTCTGTTTCGGTAAAAACTGCTGAACTTTTTTTGAATATCAGTAAAATCGGCACTGACCGTTGACGTATCACATGCCGATACATTATGTGTTTGTTTCTTACAAAATAACATCACAATCAACAAAAACAAAATGAATCTATCAAATAGGAAAAAGAAATACACTAATACTACTAATTTCAAAACCTCGAGTAAAGAACAAATGCCCAAAAGCACAATTTACTATACGTACAGGTGGTGGACAAAATAATGGAAACACCTTCAAAAATCAACAAATTATAATTTAATATGGTGTAGGTCCGCCTTTTGCGGCAATTACAGCTTCAATTCTCCTAGGTATTGATTCATACAACTTGTGAATTGTTTCCAAAGGAATTGCAAGCCATTC
>VCRD01003682.1:25107-36769 GCA_006783055.1 Trinorchestia longiramus
GTCGGCCAGACTTGTGCTTTGCTGAGGACGTTTTCCCTTCTTTTTCGAAGGCAGTCATTACTTTTGAGACAGTGCCTCTTGAAACACCAAACATTTGGGCAGTCTTAGTTACACTAGCGCCTACCATACGAGCACCAACAATTTGGTCTCTTTTAAAATCTGAGAGGTGTGCCATTATGGGGTGTAATTAATATTTTAAATATCTGAAAACAGAAAAATAACATACATTTTACATCAATATACCGAATAACTAAATTATTATAAAGAAAATAGGAACATATGCCAAGTTTTGATTGTTTAAATTATGTTCTAAGATTATGATGGTAAAATATTAGGTGTTTCCATTATTTTGTCCACCACCTGTATTTGCATTATGTATGAAGATAACGCAACAAAAAGTGAATAATATCTCCACTTGCAGGATAAAGATTACGTTCTAAATATAAGAATTCTAAAATTTTGAAGCCCAAAATGGGCAATTACCTAGTAATAAATTACTAAATAAAATATATTTTTTAATGGTTCAGAATGAAGAGTGCTGAATGAACCCTGGCTCGGAAACTAACTCTTCTATGATTGGTTACAGTAGCTCTGAGACTAGGTGAGGTTATACAAACATATTTATCGTATATATCAAAACTAAAATAAGATTGCATGAAAAGAAACCGAATCTAACATTAAAATCGGTAAGTTTTCTGCCGACATTTATCGGCACGAAAATATAAATAATTCCAACCGTAATTTTTCAAGATATACAATATTGAAATGACAGATAAGGTTCAAAATACATTGCATAGCACCTTGCCACTATGATTTAGGAGAATAAGAAGTTTTAGTTGCATAAGTTCAAATTACTATTTTATACACTGAAGTTATCTGGCAGATAACAGCCACCTTCTCGTCATAAATAATTTATATTTCAAGAATATTGACTATTCTCTTAAAACAATACCAGCCCAAAAAATCTAAGAAAACAATTCTTGAATTGGAACATGACCCACGTGCCTTCGCAAGCGAAGATGAGAGGCAGTTTGCCTGTTGAACACAATTTGTTCTTGATAACTGTTTCATTTAGCGAATGGAGCATATTTAAACCTTTAATATAATCTTTCTGTATTTTCAACTTTTCGATATAAAGACATTAATTTTCAGATTGGGCATGTAGATTTTTCTTGGCAATGATGATAAGTAAGGACTCAAAATATTTGTTTGAAATATCATACAATGAATATTTATTAATTTTTCCCCTTTTAATAATGCAGCTGTTACGGAAAGTTCCACCCAATCTGAAAAATCAATTTGTGTTGTTAGTGCCCACATCAACAAAATATCGCACATTCAAGTTCTTGGCAACTACTTAGCATTTATTGTTGAATTAATAAAGCTCAAAATTAGAACACGAAATTGATGAATGAAGTAGTGCTGAGGGAATAAAATCCAAGTTAAAACCTGCAGAACGAGCTCAGGAGGAGTAGGGGGCGGCTGAGTGTGTTGAAGAGCATATTCGTAAAGGGCCACCCGCTCATCCCTCGTGAAGAGCAGCCATTCGTGTGCCAAACTGACGGGCGTCGGACGTAAATCTTCAGAGTCTGGAAGAGGAAGACGCTTTTAAAACGAGTAAACACGTCATAGAAAAATAATGCATAATTCAACAAAATACAATAGGACTAAAAATAGGGGCCTTCAACACATCGCATTGTAGTAATCAAACTGAAATAGAACACCCCATGTATTGGTTCGTGAACAGTACAAGGCATACGAAGTTGAACAACAATGCAACGATGCCAAGCATGAGGTCGATAAGCAGCCAATCCTAGCCGAAGCGATGTCAAAATGCTGAAATAATACCCTCCACACAACTAATAATATTAGACCGTCGATTAATCTCCACGTGTGTTGCACATCTTGCGATCGATAGCTTATTGAAAAAGCGTATTTTGAACTTGGTATGTAAGAAATAGTTTAGTTACTGGAAGGAAAACAATACGTTTAAAATGCGTTGAGACGTCAAAACATGCCCTGCTAAGAAGTGAACATTTTGCAAATGTAATTGGCACGATTCATTGATGGTTCCACCACGCTATTCATAATAGATTTATTTATGGCCCACCTTTCTACACATTATAGATTAATTTACGGTTCGATTCGCGTCTGCTTATAAATCATGGTTATTATTCAACCTCACAGATTAATTGAAATTACAATTATGTGACTCTTAATTCAAATCTTTTTTCAACCAAAACAACACATTTACGTAACAAGTACTGTCTAGAGTATGAAAAAGGAAATAATAATTAGCCAGGAGCCTATTTAAGAAAGAAAATGTAAAATCTAAAAGAAAATTTTACCACTCCATAAATTGCACGCATTACCATTTCCATCAGTCCGTTACAAACTTTAATTCGTGGTTTTGAGCAACAAGGTAGCGGGTGCACTTAAAATTTTATTGTAATGTTCTATTTATTTTATATTTAAATGAATAACAGATATTTTGCACTAAATTCATTTCCATGATGTTCCTCTATTAGTAAAATAAAACCTAATTAAATATTACGGTCTAATAAAAAATATGGAGTTTAGGAGAAAGTATTTCTGAGGAGTCGGACTGACATATTACGAGTGGCCAATCAAAATGTTGATCAATAGTATCATACTCCAATAAACTTCTGTTGATGGATACATAAAACCCTCAAACAGAGCATAAACCAACAGATCATTGTTGGTTTACATTCGACATTATTTGTAAGTAAACCTTACCAGTAAGTATTATCTGAACAAGCATATATTATCGCGAATGACTCGTATTATCGTGCATTGACTCCTTTTATTTAGAATACGTAATAGTTCAACATTGTTAGATTTTCTTAAGCAACGTCGTTTTTAAGTGAGGAAGTCAAAGACCGAAAAGATTTATTTTGTATGTAGTAAGACAATATTAGCATGCTTTCAGACAGCGTAATCTTAATTCTATTTAATTTTCATTAATCGATTTATTTATTTTAGTCATTTGAATACATCAGACGGGTGCTCAAAAGTCACTTGCTAAATCGATGGAGGTTGCACCACAAGAATGGAGCGCGCGGCGAACAAGGACAGGTTTGCTCATTTAGATTTGGATTTTAACTTAGATTTTCTATTATGAAATATGACACCATTGTTGAGCAGCCAACCACCAGACCACCAGGAAGCAAATGGGTTCACACAACGAAGTAGAGCCGAAGCAACTGCAACGCATGTTTAAACTTAAAGAACAGGGTCAGTGGGTACCATGATGATGCCAGAGCAGTGAGACAACCAGAAATGGAGATTATACTGAAAAAACTAAGAACAATTAATGACAGAAAGATCAAAGCTAAGATTATATGAACAGGAACATGACTAATATAAATGTACGACGAAAACTATGACCACTCAAGTTTATTTGCCCCCTTAGAGGGTAAAAAAACACTATTAGGAATAGAATGAAGCTATAGGAACGAACCTTCTGGCCCATTCTTGGGTCGGATAATTACTTCGATAATTATTCGGTTGTTTACCCAAGTCCCATGCCGTATTTCTAGCCGCGTCAACCATGTCGGCAGCGGGATTCGAACCCGGGTCTTCCCGCTCGCAAGCAGATTCGCTCACCAGTCGACCAAGCTGGTATTAGTAAAAGAACTTTAGAGAAGAATAGAAAAATAAAAATATTCACGAATAGGACAATTAGGTAAGTTAAAGATTCGAATTTGTTCAAAAATCATAGACCAAGAAGAAATTCAACTTTATCGTTCGATGTAAAACTCGAGGACCGAGAGAAATTCCGCCTCCAAGATTTAAAAGCATTGCATGTTTTAGTAATTTTACTGTAATAACCCAATGTTATGCGCTTTTAATAATTAAGCTGTGCCCTTAGCCAATTATTTGTTAAGCTTTTAACTAATTTAAAGCTAGAACACCTTTAAAAGTTTAAATACAAACCGAAAATCAAGATAATGGAACCGACACACAAAATTAAATAGGTGTAGCAGTAAGAGGTTAGGAGTTACTAAGCGGCATTCGGTCAAGCTTAAGGCGGAAAAATGTCTTTCTAAACGACAATTTCTACGTCCAAAACTTACAGACGCAAGAATGAACACCACAATATTGTAGGAACAGTTCTTACTCTTGGGTCACTATCCAGAAAAAAAGCAAAATACCAACTATCATACCTTTCTTAAGGTTCAACGCAGCAACAAAAACAAAAGAAAGAATCAAAAATACCACTCGACTTCAAGGAAGTGTCCGGTACGAAGTACGATACCGCGAGCATACGGAAAGAACTTCCTCCAACGTATTTCTAAAAAAAATTTTAAAGCGATTTGTTGAAGAAATATGTGCTCCACACCATACGTTCTATAAGTTGTCTTTATTCATATTCTTGATTCTTTGGAGATTTTGATTGTGAAAAGAAGCATATTCCAGCAAAATATACGAACATATCTAAAATTACACGGAAATCCAAACCATACGTTTGAAACTACAAATGGCACTTATCAGTGGCTGTTCGATCATCCTCAGGTTGCGCAGGGAAATGCGAGATCTGTCTAAAAAGTATCCGACCTTGAATTTTCCCAAGCACAATAGTGATGCTGAGGCGGCATCGGTGTGCACAGTGGAAAGAAACAGCTTAATGAGCATACTTGAATTTTTTCTCCGCGCACCAGTGTGCCAGTCGTTGCTTGCTGACCTTAGTGTCTCTACAGTTCGCGGGAAAATTCGTGGTCCGATATTTTTAAGACAGACTTCATAGTTTTTACCAATTATACGTATTTTTTTCACGGGATCTCGACGCTATATCAACCTAACCATATTTTGACCATTGAATATATCCCACCGAAAATCGCTGGGCTAGATCACACAGAACTGCACACATCTGTAATATTTGAAAATATTCACAGTATTGTGTAGATATTATACTAGAATGTTGCTCCGTTTCTAGAGATGACACAAAACCAATACCGCAAGGCAGTGATTCCCAACCTTTTTCGAGCCGTGGCACACTATCAAACTTTTCAATTGTTGGCGGCACACCTGTGACAGATTTGAACAACAAAATACAAGTAGAATTTTATTATTTCGTACATCGGTTATAGGTAAAATATAGAAATTACAAATCGTAAGTTCACATCCTAATTTACTTTTTTATTTCAATAAGACAAATGTCAAACAATATTTAAAGTAGAATTCAAAGAAGAAAAGAGGATACAATACTCAAATGAAAGAAGTAAAGATTTTAGTGTGAAACTTGAGCCTGTTGATTCTTTACAACAGCTCTAATATTTGCTCCAATGTGAGAGGGGCATACTTTCAAGACCTCCTCGACACTTTCAAGCCTTGCCCGTTTCTTAGTTGTGATGTTGTTCAAATAAGAAAACCTTAGTTCACACAGGTTAGAAGTTGAAAACTGCAACAGAATCTTGATAGCTTTATTGGCAACTGAAGGGTACTCTTCCATAACCGAAATCCAAAAGGAGTCCAACGGTAACTTGGCATACTTCAATTTCAGTCCTCGATCGCAGCAAAGACATGATAATTCTTCTTCTTCGTTCAACTCAAAATTAGTTGAACTGGTAACAGTCAAATCTGCAAAGGGATTGCGAATCCAATCATACTCATCAATGCTAATGGAGCGAAAATATTCATCAATTCGCTTTGCTAAGCATGTGAGATGTTCATTGATTATAGGAATCATCTTTTTATTGCACGTTTTCCTAATTAATGGAAAAATATTCAAATTGCTTTCTTAATTCTGTCCCTCCATAAAACAATTTTTTTTATTAGAAGCAACCAATTCATCTATAAAAGTTAAAACGTTTTTATTTTCACATTGCATTTCGGTGTTCAATGAATCCAGGTGGCCAAATATCACTGTTAAATACTCAACTTGGAACATCCACAAGTCATTACTAAGGTATTTCTAAAATCGATCATGTTTTTCATTCTCAAAGGAGAGAAGTTCTCTCTGAAGTTCATTCACACGTGAAAGCACTTTTCCTTTGGACAACCATCGTACTTCTGTATGTAATAGCAGGCGAACGTTTTGAGAATCCATATCATTGCATAAGACCTCAAATATTCTAGTCTTCATGGGCCGTGTTTTAATGCAATTTACTATTTCGATGATTTCATCTAATCCTGTAAATCTCAATTTGATGTTATTTCGGCAAATATACTCGATACAGCACATTAACATGGACTTCCAGTTGCAGATCCGTGGTTTGCATGAATTCACTGCGAAATTGACGTTGTTTTTCACCCTCCACGGCGCCACAATCCCTCCTTTCGTCGGGAACGCCACTCGTGGCAGGACTTATTTTATTTTGAGTGACCTTTGAAAACAGTACTTCTCTATGCAACAAACGATGAATTCGCACGATGCTAGGATTAACTTTCTCCACCAGAGAGGCGTAACGTTTCACTGAACCCACCACAGAGGGTGCTCCATCAGTACACACTCCCACACACGAGTCCCAAGATAAGCCATGCTTTTCAAGGTATGCCGACAATATATCAAAAACACTTTGATCTTTAGTAGTTGTTGATAACTTCTTACAGTAAAGAAATTGGTTAATTATAAAATCATTATCAATAAAACGTATGAATGTAATTGACCGGGCATAATTACTGATGTCAGATTCATCGATTTGTAACGCAAACAATCTGCTTTAAGTTTGGCTACTACGCTTTCCTCGATGTTATATGACAACTCGAGAACCTTTTGTCAATTGTGTTATTTGAAAGAAGGATTTTACTAATTTCGTTTTTAGCATCATCACCAAGCATAGTTTTCCCATTTTATTGCACGCTGGTAGGATTACTGTTTCGGCAAAGACATGAGACTTGGAATTAACAGCAATAATTTTGCCACCTCAGTAGATGCTACTTGATCTTTTTCAGACACAGCCATTGTTTTCTGAAACAGTCTACTTTGCTTTGCATTTGATTGTAACAACCTTTCACAATACTTAATACTCGCATTTTGAAGACTCGAGTGCTTTGCAGTGAAGTGTGTACTCAACTTACTTGGCACCATTGTTTCATTGAACACAGTCTGGCCGCACACAACACAGTGTGGAAGGCATCTGAGCGTCACCAGTCCGGTGAAATCTATATTTTAAATAATTATCACTGCGCATCCGGTAAACTTTCACCTTTTTAACTGGAGCTGATTCATTAGAAGTATATTTTTGTTCAGTTTTCGGGGAATCACCTTCGTCACAATTAGTTTTTCGCTTGAGGAACTTATCTATAGTTAAGAGCTTGATGTAATCAAAGAAATGGGTGATAATAAACATATGTGACCGAGCTCACTTGCTTACCATATCACGACTGAGCCAAGAAACTAAAAAGAATCTCTACAATGCAGTATTAACCTTAATGAAATTTATTTATAAACACTATGGCTCAAATTAATAGCAATTCAAAGGTAATTATAATAAAAAATGTGAACTATTTTAATTCAAAGACAAACTCGTATGATACGTCCTGTGACAGTTCCACAAATTCATTGGCTGATTGTACTCCAAATTATTCGTTCACTTTCACTAAGGTCCGCTTAACTATCGATACAATGTATTGACTCGAACCACAATTTAGAACGACAGGTAATGAACGCTAGTGAGACTATATAAATTTCCAGTTCATCTTTTGCTGACATTGAAGCCATTGTTCACATTTAAAGCAGTGGTTCTAAACCTTTTCGCCGCCATTCCTCCATAAATGATCAATAGTTCACCCATTCCCCCAAAATGGTCAATAATTCAGCCAACCCTGCAAGTTTCTTTTATATTTCGATTCTATGAAAAGTTTTTTTAAATAATTATCCCGATCCAGTATATGTGGACACTCGAAAATACGGTAAATTAATAATAGGTACGAATATCAATATATATATATATATATATATATATATATATATGTGTGTGTCAAGGACTACTATAAACAGGACGTGCACCGCCATGTACCTGACTGCTGGAGCGGAGGTCAGTTCACTGCGTTCAGTTATCCTCTATCCGTCATTGTGCGAACATTGTCGTAGTCTGTCGCTCGATTTGAATCCGAGATTGTTGTTTGCTTCGAGGCACAGTGCTGCATTTCTAAGTGGATACTGTTTGTTTACAAAGTTTATTGCTAATTATATGTATTAAAAATGCCGAACAAGTGAGGGGTTATGAACTGTCGGGGTAATTACAATAAGGAGAACAGGCGCCGCACAGTATCTTCAATGTGCCTGCTTCATGTCTGCCATCTCCAAAACTCACACCTCGCCCAGCGAAAGCTGAAGACCTACAACTGAGGTATTTTCTTCAGAAGGATAAGATTACTTCATTTCATGCTTTCAAACCTGAACGTAACATGCAGAAGCAGTACAAGAACTTGATTATTTCAAGATCGAAAGAAAGGCTTCTGTGTTTGTTCATGACCGACAACTTCAGTGAATGCAGCATTCACTGTTATATTTTATTTTTTTACTCTCTTTCTCTGATATGTAACACCCTTCATATTAAACACGATATATACAGATAACTGTAATAATGATTGAATTAAATCGATCATCAGCAAGCCATACCATACGGTGAACAAGTAATTAGAAAATACAATTTCAATTTAATAACAATCACAACTTTATGTTTTAAGTTTTCGCTCTCATAATTTTCCTTTTTCGGTCTTTCTAGGATGTTAAACATCCAATTCAGTTAAATGTAATGATGTCAAGTTTAAGCTGTACCTAAAGAAAATATTTCGCTTATCACCTAAAATGCGTATAATACCTACCACGTCAGAATTTATATGTATCACTAATGATTACCTCTTTAAGTCATCATTGAAAATGCGAAGTTTCATTTGTTTCCCCATGTATATTTAACGTTCATTGCATGATGTGAATGTTTACGTATACCCGTAGGTACTGCTGTTCTATCATCTATGATACTAAGCATAGAATACTTACATACCACGTAAGAATTTTGTGATAGGGCATCTTTAAAAACCAATGCTGTTACATTTCTTATGTACCAACTTTATTGGAAATACACGTTTTTGTTTTGTTTGTTTTTCTGTAATTGTCGAAAACAAGCCCACTTTGTGTTCCCCACTAACGCTCAGTGCGTTCAAGAACGGCATTAGTACCACTATTTAAGACACTTCACATCACCAACGGTTTGAGATCGTATACTCAGTTCGACGAAACTGTGCGCTTGGCAATGCACTATGACAACCCGTTTGACAAAACGATTGAAAATGTTGTCAGTCTTCTTCAAGCTCATACATCAGCCTGTGTCAACACCGAGAAGGTGAAAAAGTTGGTATTTTTGACACGTCAGTTAGAACTTCTATTACAAAAGCAGTTTTCCATGAATGAATGTTTTTCTTTTCAACCATACCCAAAGTGTAATTATGAACAGCTCAGAGACTTTTTGGTGCTGCCCTGCAAACGCAAGCTGCAGTACATCACTTCATCTATTGACAAGGACCAGGTTCTGAGGGAAACATTTGACAAAGTCCAGACACTGCAGCTGAAGAATGCGTTTCTCTTGGGAGATGAAGTACAGATTGAACAACTGTTCAATTTTCTGGTGGGGTGCTGAGTGGTATGGCCAAGAACAACCGAGACTGCAGGGCCACTTCTATGCTGTGTGTCATGATGAAGTCGCTGCACAAAGGACCTAGTCTGATGATTTACGGATGTCACTCGCTCCCCCAGCTTGTAGACCCCCCGCTGTAGAATCGTCGTCGCTCTTAGCACTGTCGTTCACACTTATCGCCTTGCTATTCTGACCATCTTGGTTTCCTGACAGCTGCTTATATATCTTCCGTTGGTGTTTTCTAGAACCACGCCTCCTAACTTTTAGCCCCTCCTTTCGCAGTTGGTCTTGCTTGAGTCCGTTCGCAGTTTTAACCGTTAGTCTCTTCAATGTTTCCCACTTTTCGAGGCTCTCATAGGACATATTTCACCTGCTGGGCATCCGTTGCTCAGGCTTGCTTACGTTGCTTGCTTTGTTTTTGTTCTGCTGCTCGATGGCCGTTGGCTTTTAATGCGTCCGTTGCTCTAACTGCTCGCACGCCTGTACACCTTCCCACATCCTTATAACACATTACACACATCCTTATACGTTAACACATCATTCCACATCGCTATGATTTATCTCTACTATCATTACACATCACTACTATCACCACAGGCCCTTCCCACTGATCCAGTTGTTGCGGATGCAGTTGTTTAGCAGATGTAGCTCCAGTTGTTTAGCTCGCTGTTTAGCAGATGTACTGTGTCAAAAAGGAGAAACCAGACACGCTCGTTGTCAAGAGGATGCTTGGCTGTGGCATTGCAATCACCTAGTGATTAGAATAGAAGTGGCCTTGCAGTCTCGGTTGTTCTCGGCTATGCCACTCAGCAACCCACCAGAAATTGAAACAGTGGGGCGAATCTGTACTTCATCTAACAAGAGAAACACATTCTTCTGTTGCAGTGCCTGGACTTTGTCAAATGTTTCCCTCAGCACCTGGTCCTTGTCAATAGATGAAGTGATGTACTGCAGCTTGCGTTTGCATGGCAGCACCAAATAGTCTCTGAGCTGTTCATAATTACACTTTAGGTATGACTGAAGAGCAAAACAATAAACATTCATGGAAAACTGCTTCTGTGATAAAAGTTCCAACTGACGTGTCAAAAATACCAACTTCTTCTCCTTCTCGGTGTCGACATAGGCTGACGTGTGAGCTTGAAGGGTGACAACATTTTGGATCGTTTTGTCAAACGGGATGTCATAAATAGTTCATTGACAAGCGCACCGTTTCGTCGGACTGCAGATACGATCTCAAACCATTGTTGGGATGAAGTGTGTTAAACAGTGGTACTAATGCCGTTCTTGAACGTACTGAACGTCAGTGTAGAACACAAAGTGGGCTTGTTTTCAACAATCATAGACAGGCTGCACTCACTGAAGTAGTCGGTCATGAACAAACACACAAGCCTTTCTTTCAATCTTAAAATAATCAAGTTCTTATGCTGCTTCTGCAGGTTACGTTCAGGTTCGAAAGTATCAAATGAAGTAATCTTATCCTTCTGAAAAAATACCTCGGTTGTTGGTCTTCAACTTTCGCCGGGTGAGGTGCAGGTTTTGGAGATGGCAGACATGAAGCAGGCACATTGAAGATACTGGGAGGGATTTCAGGTCGCATAGAACCACCATACAATTTGATCAAAGGTGGGTCAGCACCCCAGTGTATCTCACAAATGAAAAACTTGTCTGGATCAAGAACAAAGTTTTAACGAGGTAGAATAACATCAAACCATTTCTGTCTCTCAGACTGCTCTTTCGGCAGGCAAAACACGCGGCGTCTGTTCTCCTTATTGTAATTACCCCGACAGTTCACAACCCCACACTTGTTCGGCATTTTTAATACATATAATTAGCAATAAACTTTGTAAACAAACAGTATCCACTTAGAAATGCAGCCATGTGCCTCGAAATAAACAACAATGTCAGATTCAAACCGAGCGACAGACTACGACAAAGCTCGCACTGTGACAGTTGATGACTAACTGAGCTCACTCAGCTCAGTGAACTGACCTCCGCTAGCGTAGTCAGCTATATGGCCGTGCACGTCCTGTTTATAGTAGTCCTTGATATATATATATATA
>VCRD01003683.1:6157-44971 GCA_006783055.1 Trinorchestia longiramus
GATGTGGTGAGTGGCACCAGGGTGATGTGGTGAGTGGGACCAGGGTGATGTGGTGAGTGGGACCAGGGTGATGTGGTGAGTGGGACCAGGGTGATGTGGTGAGTGGGACCAGGGTGATGTGGTGAGTGGAGCAACATAGGAATACATGCAATGAACACAGTACAAAACAACAGGGGCGTGGCAGAGAAAAGTGATCGAGGTGATTGTAGTATAATATTAAGAAGGAGGAGAGCGAAATTTGACGTTTTGGTCAGTGAGCTTGAGAATGATTAAACAAAAAACGCAGTAAGGATGCCTCGAGGACATCAAACTGGAATGAGGAAGTTAAATTCAGGGCTCAATTCAAATAATTGAGACAAGCTTCAGCGTACTTCAATTGTAGTGCACTAAAAAATTGTGATGCTCGTGTAGAGCGGTCATACAACTCATTTAAAAACAAATGACTCTTGAAAACTGCCTCCATTAGATAAAAGGAACGTAGTAGTTCTTCGACTTCACTCAGAAGCAACTATGACACATAAAAAAGGGCCTGGTGATTAGAACTGGACAAGCTTGATGAAGAGGTTCAAATTATGTTAAAGAAATGTAGCTGTGTGGAATGAACGTTAGTTTGAATGTATAACACAGATCTACAATGAGGTAGGGCATCTAAGTTAAATGAATTAGAGTCATTTGAAATATATTTAGTATAATGTTCACGGTTTTGGCCGCATTAACATTGAAATCGGTCATGCTACTAGAGCGACATTTTCACTCTCGTAGCATAGTATAAGCTAAAAACTGAACGGTATCAGTTGGAGCAGCCCGTTACAACTGTCAGGAAGTGAAAAGAAAGAAATGAAAACTAATACTTTTGTATAAAAAGCTTATTGCATAGCGTACTGGCCTTCGGAAGAAGAGGCTCCTCATCCTTTTCTGATATTGTACCCCTTCGGTTTTTCGACAGATCAGCATGTACCTTTAAATTTTTATGACAGAAAGGTGAGTAGAAAATTACAATTCCACTAAATTTTTATAGAACTTTTAAATTTTAAGAACTGTAAACTAACATTAAATGTACCTCTTTGGATAAGCCCCTGCTTGTCCCAGCTCTGAAGAGATAAGGAAAAGAAAAAAAAATAATGCGTAACTAAGGTCACAGCATACTCTTCTAACAAGCTTTGCAGATTCCGCGGTGGGTATCTAGAGAACACGTCTGGAGAATGCCAACTTTCAAATAACACGTGAAACGGACACCAGCAGTGTAGTGCACAGAGAGGCTTGCGACTCCTATTAATCTTTCCAAGCACTCGCGACGTCCTTAATATATGCTAAGGAGTAATTTTTCAGTTGAAGCCACCGTAATTTGAAAGCAAAAATAAAACTGATCCTGAATGTTCAAAAATAAAGAAACCCCAGAAAGAAGTGTGAGTGACTTAGTCTTGGGAAGTAGTTTGAAAATAAAATGAAACGATAAGTGGAAGCTGAAATAATTTCAGCACTCAGAGATCGAACATGGGACTATGAATCACTTTCCAGCAGCATCCCTCAGCACCATCCCTCAGCACCCTCCCTCACTCACCACGAAGAACTCAATGAATCATACACACCACAAAGAGAGCTAACTCCTCAATGATAGGACAGATAACTACGCTGAAGACAATGATACCACAGCACCTGCTGGGTAATTGGAATCTGGTACGGGCACCTGGACGTTTGATGCTTAATTAAACCACCACTTCTGTTCATGATTAGATGACAATAACCGCACAATGTGCTCCTTTCATTGGTCAAAATCACTTGTTATAAGTTTATAACATAAGCGCTTGTGTTTGCTTGTGCATACGCAGCCATCTGACCAGAAGGCAAATAATTATTTCAGGAGAAAAAGAAAGAGAACCAGAAAGACCTAATTACTTAGTGCAAATTATGAAGTTCAATCAACATTCTTACTCGAATGCATAGTAAATTTCTAAGCGCATAATTGTTTGATGATGTTCGGTAGAATTGAGTAATTTTATCAATTTTTTGATACCTCTGATACCATAGTTTTACGATATACATGTGCTGTGACAGAAATACCTATTCGAAATTTTTTTTCAGGACCATGTATTCCAAAGTGTATTGATGAGACAATTCGTAAATAACTTATTTGAAGTGAACTTACATTCCATAACAACTCATTCACACTACCATGTAGAACACGCTGCTCCAGTGAACGCCTAGTGCAAGTGACTGCGCCTGGATTGTGCCGGGAGTCCCAATGTACGTTCAGTGGCACCTACCAATCAAAATATCGCCTCCACAGCACCAGTTTTCATTCATGGAAGGCACTAAGATTTTAAACCATCGTACGTGACGCAACTGAATATTTCACGGTGATCAGACGCTTATCAATATTTTTAGCCAAGTCGTAGTGTACGTATAGTAATGTCCTCAAAGCTCTTTAATTTCCATTAACATGTCACTCAATAGATTGTAACGAATAAATTCTTCAATAGATTAGATGAGCGTATGAATGGCATAGTTCAGGTAGTTTCTTCTTACCGAACCAACAATTTTCCCATGAGGGCCAAGTAGAAAAGAGTGAAGGTCTAGAATATCCCTATAGTAACAACTAGAGATTGTGAGCGAATGCACTTATTTTTTAAAGCTACTACTCTCCTCTACAAGAGAATATCTTCAGAGAATATTATTTTATAATATAAGTCGATAAAAAAACACGATGAGTAAAAAATTGAACACTTTAATACCATATAATGAATTTGTTAGATAATTTCTCTAGTGCAACGTTTTAGTTAAATGAACGTCATTTATTGCGTGGATAACATTGCAATATCCAGGAGTGCTAAAGAGAAGAAACCGAAGCTCAGTAAATTAAATATTACGACAACTAACCGTAGACTTGTAACTCTCCGTAAAGTGTTCTCAGTGAGCTCACGAAGTTCAAGTTTGCCGTCAAAATTCCATTGCATAAGAATTCAATGCTACAAAGTTTATCATTTCGTGTCCCTGTTGCTAACAGAACATACTGTTTTGGCTTGAAGAATAAATACCTCAACCTAAGAGAACAGTTTGGGGCTCAGACGGAGGCACACAACATACAATCAAGCATACAACTGTATGCTTGAATAAAAGTCCATGTGCAGCCTCAAGTTTAACCTATTTTTAAGTTAGCTAAGTAACATTTGTAAGCATTGACAAATTACGAAAAAGACCACATCTGTACGGGAATTGAAATTTTGACAAAATAATCAATCTATAGTAGGAGCTAAAGGTTATGTAGGGACAAAGGCACCTTTTGACCCTTAAAACACTAAGGGTTGGTATGATGCCATTTGTACATGCCACTGGTGTGCGAGTTAAGTCTCATGACTGGGACTGAATAGTATTTAAAAGTACAGGGTTCTTAAGTTATCTCAACTTGTAAGATGAGTCTCCCTCACAGCAATGAACTAAAAACTTTACTGTGAAGGTAAGATAGAATGCTTCCTTTGGAACTCGGCGGCTCGCGACACAAGCCCTCAGATGAAGTAACCAACAGAAACCATTATTATTTCGTCAGTACAGTTGGGCGCTAGCGAAAGTGGAATTAAGACAGCGGGTGAGCAAGATGTTCATCCATGAAATAACATCAGTCAGAACAAGACTACTGAGGAACGTTATCACCACTTGAACACAGTGATGTCGGTATCAACTATGAGGATAAAGTCGTTCCCGATAGACGAGAGTGACTGAAGAGGTTTCCTGGCTGCCGTGAAGTAATATTAGTGGGTTGTCGGGGCAGCGGCGTCTCACGAGAAGAGGACGTTGAATTTAAGACAGCGGCTCTTGTGAGGTAGGCCGATTACCGGCACGGAACTCACGAGAGAGCGAGACAGGCTTAATGGATGGTCAAGCGGCGGCACAACAAACTTCAACTGGTTCTTGGACGCCTATTACACTGAGGAAGTGAGGAGGCATATCTGTTCTGTTTATTGGAGCTCGTATACCTGTAATGATACGTAGGGTTTTGGGAAACCTTTATCCTTGAGCACTTTTAATGTCGATGCTAAACGTCATCTTGATTTCTAATGCAGCAAAAATGCTAAAAATATGTGCCGAAAAGCACAGAATTTGTAAATATCAAAAAGACCCACTAAACGACAAAGCGCATTTGAGAACAGAGAGCGCTGTAAGTTCAAGTGAAGACGCAGAGGGCGCCTGGTGCTGTACTGCGAACACGGCATGGCAAGTTGCGTGCAGTAAATCGTGCTCGAGGCTGCATGCATGGCGTGCTGTTGCTGTCCAAGTGACAAGTAAATTGCTGCAGTCCAGACGCAGTGAGAGGTGCCGGCCATTGCACGTCATTCCTCACAACACAGAGCGCGCCCAGAAATGCGATCAATCCTGCACGGACGTCGGGCAAGCACGACGATCTTACCCTCACAACCGGATACTCCATACAACACATGGGCCTGCAACTAGCAATGTTAGAGTTCTGCCTCGATGCAACGCTTACTTGATATGGACGTCTGTGTTCATTTCAAATAGTTAAGTGAGCTGTTGTCTGCATGCGTATTTCTTAGTTGTCGTCACTTGCTACAGGCAGGTGCGGCCTCTGAAATAACTTGTGTGTGTATTTTTCAACTGGGTTCAAGAACAATATTGCAATAAATTCTGTAGGTGAGAGCACTAGATCTAAACTCAATAACTAATGTGTTATTGACCGCATATGAACGTCAGGTTACAAACATGTGTAGGAGTATTTTACGGCACAGGAGCTCAAATGACAAACAGCGCAGTGAGCATCTCAAAGGAACCAAAAATAATGCTGGGAAGTAGACAAATCGGCATTAACTACTCAGACAATATGAAAACAGTGGTCAAGTTTTTCGCATACGTGTTTTCCTACACTCAAGACAGTTGAAACATAACAGGAGCTGGAGCACATCTAAGCAGCTGTAGATTATAAGTATAAGCACTTCTTAATCATACTCGAAATGCCGTTTAAAACAAAGATATCTAAAGTGGTAATACAGGTAAGAGTTTAGAAATATTAGAAATGGAAATTGTTTTCTATCCACTCGGTAGTAATCATACCAATGTTAAAACTAATCAGGACTGAAAACCTGAATCAGCATCATGCAATACTTCTTTCTCCGGCGTTCAGTGTCTCCTGAGTCTATGTATATGATCCCTTCCTCCCTACATGGAGTACAGTTTGCAGTAGAATTTTGATTCCCCTAGTTCTGTCCAAATTGTGCTAGCTGCTTGTCTCTCAGTTTCAAAGGGAATGAGTGTCATAAAAAAGAGCATAGTTTCATACATAACACTTGTGTTTGACAGCTGCTATGTTCTTCATGTCACGTTAAATTTAACGTGTTGTGGATTAAGAGCAAATGAGACTCGTCTGACAGAAACTGTTGCTTCGTACCTTGGTAACCGTAAATAACTCCACACCTCTAATACTCAGTAAGCCGCACGGCAGGACATTCAGTTGTCTCACTTAAGCTGTGCATGCATGTACATCTTGTAGCATGAGGTCACTAAATAGGAACCTGAAAATAATGAACAGTGTAACCGCTTGAAATATCACATGCAATCAAGCTTCCGTTATTCTAATTTGAAATACTTCACATGCACATTTCAATCATGGTACTAAATTATTTACAAGAGCTCCTGGGTTAACATTATTAACTCCGTGAAGTTCATAATCGTTCAGTAAAATGCAACGTTTCTCAGATACCATTAATTATTTTACAACCAACCGAAAGTTTATTTTTCAGCACAAGGATTTCAATGGGAAGTACGTCAGGCAATGAATATCTACTTCCGCCGACAACGTATTTTCAAACATCGACGTTGAGCAAAAGGGAAAGGAAGCACAGAGAACGATTATCGTGCTGGTATATTGCACCAGTACCAGCGAATTCTTGGCGCGTTAGGCTGGCAACAATAGGCGCTAATGTTGGGATGCCTACTGACGGCGCTTGGGTTAATTTACATAGAGGGAGACGCGGCTGTTGCAGAGTCATGACGCCGCATATCTTGCACTTTGTCTCCTGCACGTCAACAGCGCATTCGTAGACTCAAGTGTTCAAGTAATCACAGGTTTTGGTTTATCATCTAGTATAGTATTAAGATCCAACGCGTACGAATTCATTATAAAGATTTGATCACAAGAAGTGTTTTTTTGAATTTTTCCTCTGTGAAATGTCAATTATCAAAGCAAGTTAATGAAAGATCAAAATAAAAATAAAACAATACGAACTAATGAATTGTTCTTTTGACTGATCAATATTAAAAGTTACCGAGGTATATTTTCACGTTAAATGCGTCCCAAAAGTTGATCTATGCAGGAAAATATTATAGTTCATTTCAGGATTTTTTTCATCAAACTCTACAAGATTACTTTCAACAAAAGATGATCATCATAGACACAGGAATGAGATGACTTAAGACAGAAACGCGCGGAAGAAAAGCAACAAGCACCATTTGATTACATCTGAAACTTATGTAATCGTCCGCATTGCAGCAGACATTGTGACACGTCTTCCTAAAAAGGGATGACGAGTTCATGTGTAGTTATCATAGCTGGATCTTTTATGAATTTTTATGTATTAAACCTTGCCATGCCCTGTGACCTAGACAACTCACTGCTGATGTATTCACTGAACAAGAGCGATCAAGGGAAATGTTAGAGCAGCAGGTCGCAGCTTCGGTAAGTCATCTCAGTCTCGCCAGCCGTCACGGGTTGGTATCAGTTACGGCGGTCGGTGGCAGAACGGCAACCCCAGATGGGGAATCTGGTAAAAATGTGGTCACGGGCGCGCGTAGAAACACCTCCCAAGCACAGAATAATTCAGCATCCGCCGCTGCCTGCCGCGTCCTCGCTCTAATGGACCGATACTCCTCGTCAATATTGAACACCGCACAGGGACCTCCCAAGTCCCCAAGTGCATGGCGAGGGATACACTACTTTCTCTTCGATGGAAAATTGCATTCTCGACGTATAAGTGTCAACTTAGCCTACAGCTGGAAGACAAACTTGATAAAAAAGACAGAAAGATAGCGACACTTTTCCATTCAGCTATTGATAAAATATACAATGGTTTATAAATTCTTGATGCTAACACCTTAAGAGTAGTAATAACGCTTCCAGCAATAGTGTCCACCAATCTTGTGACTTGAGGTAGAGGCTAATAGGGAGACGTAGCATTGATCTGAAAGTTTTAGAAAATAGTTTTAGTCGAGTCAGTCAATCAGCCTTCCTGGTTTCTGTGTCACAAAAAGACAAAATTAGAGAGCCACGTGAGTAAGCGAACCCTCATAATCATAAGCACAGATCACTAAACCACTAGGCTACAGTGGCAGTATATATCAATCAATATATAAAAGATTCAAAACGCTAATTCCAATTCCCTTACTTTACCTCAAAAAAATACTCAATACTTGTGTTTAGTCTTTATTTACTTATTGTACTTACTAGACATAGCACAAATAACCTATGTAAAAAAATTCTCAATATTTTATTATTGGATAAATATCAGTACATATCGTGAGTCATAACCAATATCACAACCAAATATTGACGAACATTTAAATGGAATTTTTGAGTTCACATTGCATGAAAGATTTCTGTTTGGATGTTGAAGTGAATAGTTCTGTACTTTGATTTTAGCATCGCGGTTGTAATGAAGTGAATTATTACTACGACTCGTCACAACATTGTGCGAGGAGAATTATAGTTGACACACTAACAAAGAATTATAGTTGGTGAACTAACATAGGTGAAAGTGTCATTGAAGAGTGGAGAGTTTGTGGTGCAACTGCCTCGGTGCAGAGCACAAAGCGAGTTCATGACTACGATAATGCAGTGTTTCTTGCGTCATCAGCGTTGACCGTCACGCCAGCCAGGCTGGATGAAAGAGCATACATGATCAGGCCAGAGCTTGCCTTCAAAACAAAGTAATAAAGGACCTGCACTTACAATGTTAGATATTTTCCAGAACCAGGGGCTGTGTTTGTGTTCTAGAAATAAAATTAAACTAAAGTATTATTACCTGGTAAGAAATTTAAATATTCACATCAAAACTCAGTGAAATACATGAAGTACATGAAACCAGTCTGGTCTGAAATGCAAGCCTAATTCAGTGATTTTAGTGAGACAAGATAAGGTAAGAAATCGAGATAACCACTCCACTTACATGTCGTGAGCTGCACTCGCTCACTATGAACCAAAAGGAATACTTTCTCTGATCTGACACACGGAAGACAAATTGTCTGGAAGACAAATTTTCTCCAATCCAACAGTAACAGACTTACTGCACAGCACGTCTGTAACGTAGCTTAATTTGAAGCAATAATACGAGTATTTAATTGCTCGTTCCATGTACCAATAATGATAAATGAAAAATAAGGTAATTAAAAGCTATTATTCCAATAATGAACATTAATTACGTAGGTTATTTGTGATGTGTCTAGTAAACAGAATAAATAGAGACCAAACACGATAAATAATGAGTAATTTCTCAAGAAAAAAATAAGGGAATTCAAATTAACGTTTCATATCCTTTATATGTTTATAAAAGTAATACAGAACGAATAATCCTCCTTCGTTTCTACTGAAGATTTACATGATCAGTCATTTTTGTGGCTGGTTGCCAGATCCTGATAACTTAATAAAAGTGATCGTAAGTCAAAGTTGCCTCACTCATAACTTTGCCAAAAGAGAGTAATAAAACATAGATAAAAAACCGAAGAACATATAATGTGAAGGAAAACAAAACCTATATAGAATTTTAGACATAAAATTACAGCATTTACACTTTCTCGCCAGATTTTAGCGCCTTACAACGTGATGAACATCACAAAATCTCGGTAACGTTCATTTCTCGGTAGCGGTAACCAGTTCAAGCTTGAAAACTCAATGAAATACTAGCATGGACCCGCGTCACAACACAGAAATTTAATGCAATCCCAAAGTTATGACTTGAGTTAAACATGCTTAACAGATTTTTTGGTGTCAATAAAGCCCAAAACTTTTTGGTATAAATGAAGATCATAGCAAGCGAGACTCGCACTCGTTACTTGTGCTAACTCTGGTTAGGATGTGGAATTTAATTCAAAGAGTTCCTTCTTCAGAAAAGAGAAGCGAAATAAATGTTATACAAGTGTGAGAACAACCTTTTAATTGAACGGGCACGTGCACAAATACACTAATACTCATAAGGAAAAATGCTCAATAAAAAATGCCATCCACAAAGTATGACTTCTCTGCTGTCTGATACAAACAGAAAAGCTCGCTAAAATCGTTGTTTATTTTAACGGACGGGTTTAATGAGGGAGCGCATTACTGTAGCGCTCAACTCTGACATCTTATGAAATTTTGATGGACATTTTGGGCGCGACTTGCGCTGATTTTGTAAGGGACGCACTGCATACGGCATGAGTGCAGGTGCATTAGCACGGCATCGTATGACACCGCATGACGAACATACTTCATGCACGCCACGCTCCTATTACCCCACAACCTGAGCGACTGATTCAATGTCTCATCACACTTCACAGCCCCGTGCATTATTCCATGTACTACTAGAAACAAAATTCAAATGAACTTGTGATCTGTTTCTAAATTTATGCAAATATGTCACTAAGTCCGAATAGTAAATGAAATAGTAAGTTGTTGAGATCAGCATCAAGCATTGGATTATACTGTCAAAATGTGTTTACTAAAATAAAGAGCCCTTTTTACCCGAATTGAGTAACAGTCAAATACTATCACTTATTGAATCATGTGCTTTGGTTGCAAGAAAGTTATGTGCTATTCAATGATGACAATGAAATCAATTTTATATTATATTAATATTGGCACACTCGGGCAACCTACTCTTCATTTCACCACAATGACTTCAGTCAGTCTTTTTAAGAAGTAAAATAGAATTAAAGATCATGCATTGCAGGAGAGCACGTTGGATGCAGCCACAGATCCAACATAAACATGCAACTTGGTGCGAGTGTCAAAAAAAGAGGGTGTGACACAATGGATCTCTCGTAGTGAGAAATATAGAGAAATACACACAAGTTCCACTTGAATTAACTAAGATTGCATTTTGTAGCACCAATATCCCTCATAGAGTGAAAGTTTGCTACTAACACAACCCTAGTTTTTGGCTTGAATGAAATACAGGGTGTCTCAAAAAAGTGTATTCACCCTTTAACCGTTGCTAACATGCGTTATCCCTTGGTGTGCGTTATCAGCGTTGTCTGGACAATAATGGTCATCAATTCGAACATTTGCGAACATGATTCTTTAATCACATTTGTCTTCTGTATTCGAAGCTATTCTATTTCACTGTATGTTCATAAATGAAGGATCTCTCGTTATTCGAAGTGTGAGTACATTTTTTTGAGACACCCTGTATGTTTACCTACGAGAGGCCGTCGAGCTTCAGGATGTACTGTCATGCTGTCCTGTGCCAGCTAGTCTACTCACCCCTAGAGTTCTGCAAGCTGCTACGAGCTCTAACCTTGCTAGCAGCAACTTCATCATGCACCTTCACAGTGGTTTCACTCTTGCATTCAGCATTTCCTTCACAAAAATCCTACGCACTAAAAATAGATACATTTAGTTGTTCAATGATGTCCTCAAAAAAGGTAAACAAAACTGAGAGCTTTTCTGAAGACTTAGAGTTTGTAAGTAAAAACATAGCTGTTCTGAAGATATAAGAGACAGAGAGAGTAGCTTACATGTGTGACAGCTACATACCACACACACACGTCCCACAAATGGTTCGTGCTTTCGAATAAAGCGTCCCACTAATTAATGACATCTTTATAAGGCAAATGTCATGAAGAGGGTTACAGTAGAGAAAGTGACTGAATTCCGGCAAAAGAAGCTCTTATAAATCTTGCTCAAAATATGCTTTAACATCAAATGCAAAGCAATCATTAGAAATTGGCTGAAGTATATTAACAATAATGAAATCTGCTACCGATGGTCATTCCACGTCTTGGAGACATGTAGCAAACACGAAATCATATTGTCGTGGGTTTGACATCGCAGCATCCACAAGTGCAGTAAATTTTTCGACAATTAAAACTAAAAAACTAAAGAAAAATTACTCTTTCTCGAAATAAATAGGAGCGATGCTTCCTCAGTCCCTGTAGTTTTCAAAAGAATTCCGGACTTTTCGAGTTACGCTCCGTCCTGATTTCATTTCTGAGAAAACTGATCATCTGTAACACCCTAAGAGCAATTTATGGAAGCTAAGTCTAAGATAATCCATTGAAATTGAGTATGCAAATCTGTGATAAATGCTAACCTCCTTAGCAATTAGTTTAATATAAACGGTACCACTTTTCCCAAAATTTCCTGGTGATCAGCGCCATTTTCCTCATTTGTTGATGAGGACGGTCTCCCTCATCTCTACGTCATAAAGACCTCCTCACCCTTCTTTGAGTCGCTTGCTCCAGCTTAAAACAACGCTTTTAGAACCCCCTTAAACATCTACTTGCGTTCAATATTTGATAGCAGCTCTCATCTTAAAAGTATGTTTTTCCACTAGTAAAACAAAACGCTTTTGCATGCACTCACCAGCTCCCAAACAATAATAAAATGAATGGCATGGACTACAAGTGCCGACGCAACTCAAAGACATGATCAAGCATGTTTGATCTTGAGAATTTTTGTCATTTTTTGAAATAAAACTTTTGTTCCGAGACCTTTTGACTAATCGTATATTTTCTAAGCTCATACAGCATGAAATATAAGCTATAAAACTGCACGGTGCGCATACATGCTGCTGAAAATGTTGTTATACGTATATGTTTACATTCTTAACAGTATCATATAAACGACACTTAACACGTTGACTCTGAAGTGGTACGTATGTGCACCACTGAGGTTAGGTTCTGTAATTTTTTCAGATCCTTTTAGTGACTATGCGCACAAAGTGAAGTTTTACACCAATCAGGCAATCGGAGTCAACGTGTTAAGAATGCGAAAGAAGAGAGTTGTGCACAATCACTCGAGGACACTAACGAAGAACAGCTTGCGAATGATTTAGTTTGGTGTTGGTACAGAAGACAAGACGACGTACGGGGATATCAGGACCAGGAAAGGTTCTCAGTTGCCTCTGAATATTTGAGAGCTCGCTGCACCGGCAGCTGCTGCCTGCTAGACGGAGGTGCTGTGCAGTGCTGCCTGCTAGACGGAGGTGCTGTGCAGTGCTGCCTGCTAGACGGAGGTGCTGTGCAGTGCTGCCTGCTAGACGGAGGTGCTGTGCAGTGCTGCCTGCCAGACGGAGGTGCTGTGCAGTGCTGCCTGCCAGACGGAGGTGCTGTGCAGTGCTGCCTGCTAGACGGAGGTGCTGTGCAGTGCTGCCTGCTAGACGGAGGTGCTGTACTGCAGCTAATGAAGGCTGTACATGCCTGGACTACGTACGCAGTTTGGAAGCGTACTGTCTACAAGCTCGCTTTTCTCTCATTTGCATAAAATTTTAGGCTCAATGAATTCATCAACGTACACTCTGATACTTTTGAAAATAGTATCAACAATGATAGAATAGCAGTTCTCTAAGACAGAAATTTATAAAAACATGGAAAAAATAGACAAGCATAGGCGACATTACAACTGGACCAGCACAATTCACATGCCTCGATTGTTTCTTGAGCTACTGCCTCCAACAGATAAATAATAAAGGGAATTATTACAGTGAAAAAGTTTCACAGCGATTTGAATTCTGACACTTGTAAATATTAGCGTAAATAGTGAAATATTCGTTGATTGTAGAGAGACGTTCACTTAGACCTAATTCACGTCTGCTAGTTGGTCATATGAAAGTTGTTTATATGGTGGTTAGTCGTGTGGAAGTTGGTTGTATGGTGGTTAGTCGTGTGGAAGTTGGTTGTATGGCAGTTAGTCGTGTGGAAATTGGTTATATGATAGTTAGTCGTGTGGAAGTTGTTGTATAGTAGTTAGTCGTATGGAAGTTGGTCATATAGTACACCAGCACGAAAATGCTGAGCACGATTTTGCAACGTGAGGCTAGAAAATAACAAAATAATGCAAGACCGCTGAAGGATGAAAATCTGCCAAAACATTAAATCCTGCAAGGACACTTTCCGTGCTCAATATCATGTCCAGAAATGAGGAACTAATGTAGGACGTTCCTCCGTAACGTATCTGCAAATTATCTCAGAAAAAGCTCACCCAGATTAAAGCCAGTGTATAAGTCTCCGTAAATTGCGGTTCCAGATCGAGTCTCTTAAAAGGCTGTAGTCGGTATCGTTTTCTGTCGGGCTCCCAGTTTTATCTGCGGCAATTTATGGGAGCTGGAGAGCAAAATCGCCGGACTCCAGAAACTTGCAGAGCTCACCAGCCAGAATGAAAAACTAATGATGGCGAGGCAACCCGACCGACGACCGCTCGCTCGGAGACTGAAGGAAATTAGCGAAGAAAACTAGGGCACAGGCATAGAGTATAGGATCTTCGGCAAGGCGGTCTCGTCCAGCCAACATGTCCACCATCGTTCCGCGGTCGATCGCCACCGAGCCGATAAGGAAAATCACATAGCAGTCTAACTTAAGGGTAATTAAGACGGCTTAGCTTCACAAAGTGTCTGTGTGATTAGACGAGGAAAACTTGACTTCAAGTCCAAGAGTTACAATTCTTCTCCGAGGCTACTTCACTAATCTCAAAGTGTGCTCTGGTGGTCAGTACGAGGACGAAATCTTGGCGTTGACTGAGTTCACAATGCAACTGAGATTAAGTCGCAGCCAACAAAACTAGTGCGTATGGAAATTTTGAACAGAGAAATAGAATTATTTGAACTATTTAACTTACAGATACCAACGACAGCAATATAAATTAGCTGAAAAAATTGGCTTGCTCATGGTTTTAGTATCAGATGTATTTATTCAAATTTATGAGATTATTGTAACTAAGTTCTTTGGAAAAAATAGAATTACTTCAACATAGCACTTCACAAAGACGTAGAATAATAAAAAAAATAACGATTGGCTCATGTAATAATACGTGACACTGTTAGTTACAGCTGTTGTGCACCGTGACCACCACAAGCCTGAGACAGCTGGTGCTGGAGTGCACCGTGACCACCACAAGCCTGAGACAGCTGGTGTTGAAGTGCACCGTGACCACCACAAGCCTGAGACAGCTGGTGTTGAAGTCTTCAGTTGTGTGAGAGCAGTGATGCTCAAAGGGATGCTACACTTCCTTTCAAATCTAAGACTCGTGTCGTGAGAGAATGAGTCGAGTTACCTTTTTAAAGCTGACCTGTTCCTGTGGCAGTGCACATCATGGCTTAGTTTTTTTATGATTTTCACAAGCGCTTGTAATATTTTGGATAAAGCGAGAAGACAATTAAGATAATTGTGAGGACATATTTTGGTATGAACCCAAATAAGGTTCAGTAATAATATCTTTATAAAAATTAGATGACGTCTCAGACACAGTGTTAGATAATCATCAAATATTGCTGGAGGTTCTTAACACAATTCCTAATACTCTCAACTAATACCGAAATAAAATAATAAAAAATGAAGACAAACATTCAAACATGTGCACGCGCTCCTACCATAAAGACTACACTTTCATGTGCACCGTCTGAATTGATACAATTAAAAGTATACAGTCAATGTAAATGCTTTTTACTTGCACATGTAGTCATGACGAAATATTCAAGTTCTACTGCGAGCCTAGAATTTTACACAGTGTAGCTTACTATTGAAAAACACACCATCCTTACGATGAATCTCAACACAAAGCCACTTTCGTAATATTCCTTCATTGTACAGATATGCTGTGAGAAAACTAACTGTCGGTTATATTATATCAAAACTCCCGCATGATTGTATTTTAAAAAACTGTGCCCTTCAGCAAGGTTGGTTAACAGTGAATACAGACAAGTGCATTCTGTACCACAGCCAAACCAGGGCGCAACCTCAGGCAGATGCTTCAAATTTCCTGAGCTACCTCAAAATTAGGAGTAAAAAATATTTTATTTGCAATCAAGTTCAAAAATAAAATGTGATGCATTAAATTTTCATTATATGACATTGCGTTTTCACGATGCAGCATTAAGTTTTCATGACACTATTAGGTTTTCATGGTACAAGATTCGGTATCCCTGACACTACACAGTTTTTTGGGGGATTTCAGTTATTTTTGTACTTCCGCATTGTTGATGATTGATAAAAACCATGATTTTATTAGGAAGATGTACGCGTATGTGTATAAAAAGCCTTGCCAAAATGTTCATAACTATCTACAGATTTATAAACATAATAAGGTCCTACTACAAGTAAGCATAGTCGCAAGTAGAAGAGGAAATGGTATTGCTTACAAATGTCCTGCCAAGAACTACTAAAGGATGAACTTGTACGATATTTTTAATTTTTAAAGCAGTGCGAAGTTATAAATTATCACAGATTTTGTAGTTCGTTAAAAAAATTGAGATTTTAACACGTTATGTGCGGTTGCCTAGCCGGTGCAAATCTTTACTTTGTACATACAGTCACTATAAACCTTTGAAAAAATTACAGAACCTAACCTGAGAGACCCACCGGTGGGTCATACAGCAATGAGTGTGTTAATTAGAAATGGCAAAGAATCTAGCCAAATATTTGCTTGTGCTTATTCTTCAGTAAAACATCCTCGAGAAAAGTTGGAATGAAGAGCGTGAATTTGAGGATGATGCAAAGCGACATAGAAAAGAGTAGTGAAGCACAGCAGCATGAGGAGAGAGATAGGTGCGTTACCTCAGCGTGTCCATTAAGCTTCGTGCTCTCGTATTTTGGGCCAGAACTTTGACCATTATGACTCCAAGACGCACCCTCAACCGGTGCTTCTTCTGCCCGCCACTCCATCTTGGGAAGCTTTTTGCTCCGCCAAAATGGCCTTCTTGTTGGCATAAATTACGCCATAGCAAAATTGGATTCTGTGAAAGGTATACTTTGATAGAGCGCCCCCGCTCTGCTCGGCCACTGCTGTCCGTGCCAGAGCCCCGCACTGTCTCTGGAGCTGCTTGAGTTGACGGCTGTGGCAGTCAACCGTCAGGCTGAGATTTCCAGGCGCAGCCCATGCAAAGTGGCTACACACGTGGGCAAATCACGGGTCAACGCTCGTTAAGAATAACGAACAGTTCGTCATCATTCGTGTCCGCTATAATGGCCCACTGCATGCACAGGATGCGGCAACACAACTTATTTTTTCAAAGGAAGTTCCTTTTAAAAAAAAAGAAGTTATGTTGCTGCACCCTGTCACAGCAGAAGGAATAACGAATAGAATAGTTGTGTAAGCTGTAATGATCGTACTGAAATACAACTATTAAATAATTACAATTGTTACGAAAACATTACAATTGCAAGTGCCCCTAGCAGCCTTAGGAACGCTTAGCAAATTAAGTGTCCCTAAACTATACCGAGCTGGTGAGCAGTATCAAACAACGTTGCGTCATCAGACGAAGACAATTTTCTTCAGTATTATTATGGGCAATTTTGAGAAGCTGTGAACTATCTATACACGCCAGTGCTTCATTGAGCTTCAGCTACTTCAAATCATGTATGAATACGGAGGTCAATGAGGCAGCTCTCAGAAGCAAATTGTAAAGATTATGCTACACAGTAATGTGCATGGGAACCTTGTTACTGAAGTAAATAGCAGCGAGTGTACAGAAATGAAGCACAACAACACAGCTTGAATGACAATAGACAGTTGTTCATGACTTTTAAAGGTTCTCTGAAAAATTAAGGACAACTTTCATTGAAATAACGAATACTAAACAATCATTTTCGGTGAATTTAGCATCGATAAAAGAGCCTGCGCAGTAATGATGGCAAAGCTCTTTCAAATGTTAATGATTTGATGAATAAATTAGTTCATTAGTTTCATAATTATGTATGGAAAAACATTAACGAAAAAGTTTAAGAATTGTTCTCACTATTCCTAATATTTTAAAGATTATTTTACCCCTTAAAAAAGCAGGAATAAATACATTAGTAGGGAAGCTAAACCACCTTCAAGCCTCTTTCCAAGGCAAAAGCTTTCTCGGTCCCGCAGGTTAACGAACCAAATTTAGGCACACGTGACACACGTAAAAAATCAACTGTATTTGTCTTCGCTTAGCTGCCTCAAAATGTAAGAAGATAGCATTAAACCAGTAACGGACCAACAGAGCAAAATGAGGACAAATTCGGCCAACACAAGTGGCCAAGAGACGGAACATTTCATCAATACGCAGAAATCCTTTGAGCAACATACCTTGCTCCAGGTCAAAAGTCTAGATAACAATCATAGTCGCGCATGCTACATTGTTTGCGTTGTAATTCTTCACTGGTGTTACAGGAAAAATGTCGCTGTGCACTACTGCAGTACACTTCAATAACCTCAACGTGACACGAGCTGTAGCAGTCTTGGCACAAATGATAAGTTACAATGAACACGACAGTGGTGTCTTGTAGAAGCTCCCAACCCATGACGGCTTCGCTAGTCGTTCGCTTCGTCCGCATTATTACTAGCACGGATAATTAATAACAAATTACTCTCTGCGAAAATAAGAGCAAATTTCAAGGTATACTAAAGTTAAATTGATTAAAATAATCAAGTGGATTGCTCAACTTCATCTTTTTGCCTAAATGTCCCTCTTTTGTTCTCATCCCCTATTTGCCATTTCATTATTTTTATATCTCTAATTTCAGTTCTCTTGCTCTCATTGCTGATTCTTTTCCGTATTCGTTCTCCGGCGAAGCTCCCATCACTCACACGCCGAGCCAAAAATGTAGGACTTCACCCCGTTAAGCTATTAATTGGCAATGGGCTTAATTTCCTGAGTGTAATCCTCCCCTAAACTCCATTAGGAATTTTTTCTTTTGCTAATAGATCTCGGCAGCATAACTCAGGACCACTCGCCTGCCTCTGCACGACCCAGGGTTACTTTCTCCGTGCTACCGCCAGTTACAACAGTTACTCTACTACATGCGCTCGAATCTTTTAGGTTCAACTCTACCACATGCGCTCGAATCTTTTAGGTTCAACTCTACCACATACGCTCGAATGTTTTTAGGTTCAACTCTAACACATGCGCTCGAATGTTTCTTAGGTACAACTCTACCACATGCGCTCGAATGTTTTTAGGTTCAACTCTACCACATGCGCTCGAATGTTTTTAGGTTCAACTCTAACACATGCGCTCGAATGTTTTTAGGTTCAACTCTACCACATGCGCTCGAATGTTTCTTAGGTACAACTCTACCACATGAACTCGAACATCGCTTAACAGCCATGAGTACTACACATAAAATCATGAGGGCGCATGAGTGCACGTTAAGTTCTTAAGGCAGACCACCACTGCAATAGCAGAAGCTTTACGGTATTTCATCTTTAAAGCATCATTGAGGAAATGAATTTTGTATAAACCTGTGCGTCCATCTCCTCTGCTCATTCCAAAATATAAATAATTGCTCTACAATTTAACATTCTTAACACTCAACAGGAACACATTTATTCACATGATGGCTTATGAGGTGCAACTGCAACTGAGGTTCAGCTAAAGATGAGTGTGACCACAAGTTTCTCTTTCTGTACCTAAACTAAAATCTTGTTAAATCCATTGAATTAATTCAAGTTTAATTTAGCATTAAGATTCGCTTTCAAATTGAGAAGCAATGGGCACTGTGACGCTAAGTATGGCTCGTCGTGGACACAAACAATGAGTTTTTTTAACAAGTTTCAAGAGAAACGAGCTGCTCATCGCAAAATTTTAACCATCCAACTAAGAGCTGCATGGGAGCTACAGGCAAATAATTGCACGAGTTTATGAAGAAATTATTGTTTTGCCAATCAGCGAACTCAAAGCATGCTTGTATTTTTTCCGATCATTTTCCTTGTATTTTCTCCTTACAAATCGTCTGATAAATATCATACCTATGATGAAAGGTTCTTGATGTTTGCCATAAAAATTTACAACTTTTAACTTTTAAGAGACTACTATGAACATCATATGTCTTAGTATTTGAAATGTCCCCAAAACCTCAAATTACAAGCTATTTTATTAATCTGTTTCAGTTTTATATCAACATACATTAAGCTAAGAAACAATTTCCACAAGGAGTTTAGTAAATAACTTTGATTACTGGACTCGTTCGATCCCACACGCATAATTTATTTCTTCATTCCTTAACGGGTTTTGGTAATTTGAATTCCATTTAAATTCCATCTTTGACCATGGCGTGTTATCCAAGAGCGAGCTCTGTAAGACAATATTTAGCCGTCGTACCGCTGGAAGTGCTGCACGAGCGAAGGAAGGTGGAGATCCTACACCGAATAAATCTGGCCGCCTCTCCCTCCTCAGTCATTCCAGCGTAAAATTAACAAAGAAAACAGAGCGCGTATTTCATAGGCAACCTTCGAGCACAACAGATCGTATCAAAACTGCTAGACTTTTGAGCTGCGCCGAAGAATAAATGGAGCTTAGTCAGCATCCTGCATGGAAAAGGCAAGCCAAAGAATTGGGAAAATTTTGATGACATGCCTATTTTTATCCAGAAGTTCAGAACTTCAACCTTTGGATGAATGTAAAATGCTTACAACGGCCTTTAATTGCATCGTAGAACGAGGATACATTTCTAGCAGTGCAGTCGCAATGAATCGACATTACGAATTTGACGTTTCTCCGATCAAATTTATCAGTTTAGGCAACCTCCTCAAATGCAGGACTTCTGTACTGATGGTAGTTTCACTCGCCCTTAGTTTACGCTTTCTTCTGTATCGGTGGATACAATCAAACTAAAGAGAAAACTATCAAAACTTCTAATCCAAAAAGACAAATTTGAAACAAACGTCTCTACATAATGGAGACCGCAACGTTGATGTCCATCACGTAAAATTTTGCTTGACAAACTGCGAACATTTTCACACGCAGTTCCTTTTTACTGATGCAACAGCGGATTCATGATTAATTTTTTTAATAGAACAGAATCCTGGACGGTAAATAACGAGCTGTGGTTTAGTTTACCGAAGATACAATCAAATTCACTCTTTAACACGTTGACTCCGAAGTGGTACGTATGTGGACCATTTAGGTTAGGTTCTGTAATTTTTTCAGATCCTTCTAGAGACTATGCGTACAAAGTGAAGATTTACACCGGTCAGGCAATCGGAGGCAACGTGTTAATATCTTAACCCTTTAGCGACTAAAAGGACAATTCGGTCGTCTTTCACGGTCTTTGGGAGAATTGTTCTAATAATTAAACAGTGAGCAATATGAGGTTGCTACTAGGTTTGAACGCGGCGGCATGTTACAGCGTCGTTCTTTTGGCTGCCTGGCTCTCAGCGTGCTTCATTGCATCAGTGTACAGACGGTCTTTGTGAGCTTAGACGTAGAAACTAGAAAAATAAATTGGTCGCTAAAGGGTTAACATGAATTGCCAGTTAGAAGAAACGATAGAAACAACATCAGGAAACACGACTGAACACCAAAGGAACTGCTTATTGAAACCCAGACAGGAAACACACAGTTACGTTGCAGTGTATAAAGCAGTTGCATGGAGGTACATCGGTCGGGCAGCGCTTTACGTCTGCGAGGCATCTTTTGCCCCACACGCGTGCCACTCTCCTCCTTCAGGGCTAATCGCCCACCCAATTCCACTCACCCACCACCCACTCATGCACGTAGTACCCATTAATGCTCCCTTAAATCGATAAATTGTGTAACCGCTATAATTAAATTAATAAGCACATTGAAATAAGACTGCTTAGATCCAGTGATAAACCTCTCATTTAAATAGAGGAAGCCTCCTGCGGTTATCCAAGGTCAAAATCCCTGTAACACTTCTATTATAAATTGCAAAACTTTACAGTTGATAGACTTTTCGGACCACGGACTCGTTAATATTAGGAAGTTTGATGACGCATGCTCTACCAGCAGTCAGTTTGAAGATAAGTAGGCCAGTTTTGCCTCTTACTTTGGAGCTGCAGCCGCCACGACCGCGACCTCCTGCTCCCACAGATCGCATCAACTCCAGCGGAGCATAAGCGCTCAGCAGCCGCAGTAGTCTCGAGTCTCGTCAGGTTACACAACTCATTTTATGATTCTCTGTGAAATAAATGATGGTCCACACGCTAGTCGCAGTGCACTCCCATTTAGAATACAAGCGTGTAACAAACTTGTCCCAAAAGAACGCTTACACTAGTGAGAACATGAGTACGTATGGTCTTGAAATTTCCTGCTTGAAATTTTTGGTGATTTTATGCTAAGTAGGAGGTGTAACTGATCGTGCAAGTGCAGCATGCAATAAAAAATTAAGCAAGATTTTAGAGCACAGACTGAACCCTTGTAACTAGTGTCCGCTGGGTTATGATTCCGATTAGACGGTGGGTCCTGTCCCACTTCCCACAGTCAGAAGTCAGACAACGCTCCAGCAGACGCCACCACGCCTGGTCGACCCTGAGCTGGAGGGCGGCTGGCTGGAGTGAGCTCTCTTGCTCTCCCCACCGCGGCCATTATGCAAAACAAGGCCCCACAAAATAGGATTACACTCTATAACTTTGCACTTTACCAGATTCGTATTGTGGCAGCGCAGGCTGCCACCAGCCTCTCAGCTGGTGACTAAATGCGGCCATCACTCGCCCATTACAGCGACGCTTCCTTCTCTTGTCGCCCTCGCTTGAGCTCTCACTAGTGCTTGCAGGTGTGCGCTTAACGCTCTTGTTTAACGTGACGTGTGTACAGCCTCATCAAATGAGTGGGCAACCATCACACAGGTAACAATGAATCAAGTTGAACTGAGAGAGCAGGTAAATCTACAAACGCTACACTGAAGATGGTTGAATGATGAAAAGTAATAATTTTGAAAACGAATTGAAGTTGGAGAACCGCTATATCAGCTTCCTACATGATATTTCATGAAAGATTATATCGGGAATACTTTTCCGTAACAAAGAATCGCCGTAGAAAAGAAAGCCTACGAGTTGATGCGTTAACACGTTGACTCCGAAGTGGTACGTCTGTGTACCACTTAGGTTAGGTTCTGTAATTTTTTCAGATCCTTCTAGTGACTATGCGTACAAAGTGAAGTTTTACACCAATCAGGCAATCGGAGGCAACGTGTTAAGGAACTGCACATTGAGAAACAGATCGTCGATTATAGTCGTAGTTCACCATGCTGACAGTGTTAAGTAAAACTGGCTATTACTAATGGATGAGCAATAAGGTTACGATACGTACTAGAAAGTATCAAAAATAAATACACAGTATACGCTAGCTCAATCAAAGAAATTTCAAATTAGTTATATCCTATAATTTGAAGTATTTTTTGACACAGTTAGCGGTTTTTAATCTAGGAATATAATGATAATAATAAAAATAATAATCATAATAATTTAAAATATCTCACTCTGAATAGTCCAGGCGGGATGTACGTATATGCGAATGCGGGACTGAATATTCAAACTCATAATATGTTGTACAAATTCATAATTGTAATTTCTACCACAGCATAAAATACATCAGATAAAACGTAAGTAATAGAGTGTAGTAAATATTAGAGCACAATAAGTATTAAAGTATAATAAGGATAATTATTTAAAGCTCTTAAATGCAGTCACCACAGCGCGTTCGGGGCATCCTGTTTCACAGCTGCGATGTGGACACAAAGCGAATATTTTTATAATGAATATTCTTATAACGAATATTTTTATAATGAATATTCTTATAACGAATATTTTTACGATAAATATTCTTATAACGAATATTTTTACCATGAATATTTCTCTAAGGAAAATTTTTAAATGAATTTTCTTATAACGAACATTTTTACGATGAATATTCTTCTACGAATATGTTTATGATGAATATTTTTATAACAAACATTTTTATGATGAATATTCTTCTAACAAAATATTTTACGTTGAATATTGTTATTACAATACATGAATATTGATGAATATTGTTATTACAATACATGAATATTGATGAATATTCTTATAACAAGCATTTTATAACGAATGCTTTCAGCGTGCATGTCGAACTTGCACACTTCTTATACCAAGCTTCAGCTCATATTTTTTCATTAAGTATGAATACTCTCCGTAATAAAACTTTCATGTTCACATCGCTGTTTACCCTGGAATGTACATTGACCTCGTGTAAGAAAATAATTCAAACGCACATACACAAGAAAATCTGTCATGTTAATTGCAAGCCTCATCGCTTCGATCCCAATTTTAAGAATGAGAAAATATTAAATAAAATTGAAAGAAAATTGAAAGAAAACAGAAAATTGAAAGAAAACAGAAAATTGAAAGAAAATAGAAAATTGAAAGAAAACAGAGAAAATTGAAAGAAAATTGAAAGAGAATAAATTTGGTGTGGGTTGAGTACCAGCAAGAGGTGCAGGGCAGCAGCGCTAGTGTTCAGGAGCTGCAGTTGGCAGTTGACAAGAAAGTTCGCATGGAAATCAAAGTAACTCCTTGACGAGACTCGCAGGAAACACACTCTGTCAGTTCAAACAAAAACCTAATTTTATTGCACAAGTGAGCGCGTATTGCGTCTATTATTAAGCGGGGCTTTGAAGCAAAGCTCTTCTTAAAGCGAGCGTCAGTCACAAGCCTGCCAACCGCTCGACCTACACGCTGCTCAACGTCACGACAACATCATGGCAACACGTGCGGGCACCGGTGTGGCAACACGTGCGAGCACCGGTGTGGCAACACGTGCGGGCACCGGTGTGGCAACACGTGCGGGCACCGGTGTGGCAACACGTGCGGGCACCGGTGTGGCAACACGTGCGGGCACCGGTGTGGCAACACGTGCGGGCACCGGTGTGGCAACACGTGCGGGCACCGGTGGGGCAACACGAGCAGACATCAGCATGGCAACACGAGCAGACATCAGCATGGCAACTCGAGCAGACATCAGCATGGCAACTCGAGCAGACATCAGCATGGCAACACGAGCAGACATCAGCATGGCAACACGAGCAGACATCAGCATGGCAACACGAGCAGATATCAGCATGGCAACTCGAGCAGACATCAGCATGGCAACACGAGCAGACATCAGCATGGCAACTCCAGCTTCTCATCTGCATGACGTAAGATTAAAACACGCCTAAGTCTTCAAGGTGCACAAAAAGTCAGACTCGCTTAATATTTTCTACTTGATGCTCTTAGAGTACAGCGAGTCTACATTAGGTAGGAATAACGAGCAACTTGAAGAAATTAGAAAAAAGGCCGTGTTTTTTTGTTTTTATAAAGAAATTTCAAGATCCGACGATATAGGGTTTCTTTACAAGTTCATTAGTTCAAAATAGGTTGTACTCATCAATGTCTTTCATACTCACTAATTGCATTATGAAAGTACGTAATAGATTTTTCTTGTGATAACGAAAAATTATGAACCGTTATTTGCATATACTTAACACATTCAATTTTATTTGTATGCACTTATAAAACCATTCTTTAACGTAACATAGCATAACCAGGAATAAAACTGTACCTGCTTACTCGCTTCATAAGTTAAATACGGAAATGAAAAAGTCGCATTTTCTTACAATGAGCCAAAAGACAGAGCTTCCATCGACCAGATAACATCTGCCTACCGTTGACTTTTCAAAGACATCCCTGCCAATTTACCGTATAATTAATTGTGAGGACCCGACATTTGCGTTCAAAGAAAGCAGCTCGCTCTAAAGAGGTCTGGTTTGAGATCGATGATGGGCTTAATCTTGTGAGCGGCCTCTATTCCTAATCCAGCATACAGCATACGAAGTGTGAAGCCGCACGTCATGTCTTGATGTCTCGTCACGCACTTGTCGCCAAAGTCACTTCGTGGACTCCCGATATGAAGCAGTCACTCGGCAATCGCTAAGTACACTTGGCAACACGACATAAATGAAGCACAAGTTGCAACCCCCTGTAATGCTTCTTGACACGGCAACCATGATAAGTGTCAACTCGCGTTCTGTCAAAAGAGTCACTCTTATCAGCCGGAAGTCCCAATCTACAGAACATTGAAGAAGAATAATACAGAGTTCAGAGACAAACCCTACACGAACCTGGATATGTCAACCGAAAATCTTGCATTGATCATTAGCTTGGAGGATGAACTACCGTCCTTATCGTGGTAACTGAGCTCTGGAATCAAGGTCAGCGTGAACACTGATAAAAACCTGTTATGATTTCAATTACAGTACATTAACGCTTCCAAGACATCGTTACACCGATTACGCAGTCCTGTACCTAAGGTACTTATCGTGACAGAAATTCGCTTTCGTGTCGGGCAGCTCGATCGCAGCGTCTAGCGTGCCTATAAAAGTTATTCTTTCATGGAACGCTGTGGTAGAGGTAAAAAAGCACATGAGGAACCAAGGAGCTTGCGTGGCTGGCTTCGATAAGTCTTGCCCACAAGTGCGGTATAATTACTTTGCTATTGAGGGCGTGCTGAAATTGAAACCGACTGCCCATTAACAGGCAGATATCGTAGAGCCAGTGGTCGGTGTAATGTATGGCATGAATGCTCCAAGTTTTAGATGCAGATCGCACAACTAAAGGAACGCTATAAAAGGGCACCCTATTCATGTCTTCTGCTCATTTGTTCATGTAACGACCGTATTTCAATGGATAAGGCATGCAGTACACCAATTGATCATTCTAAAAACGTATACAGAAGAGCGAGAACCTGAGATATAAGCTGACTCTATAACCTTATTGACCTGAGAACAAACTTACTTGGGCTACAGCTCTACTCATCGCTTGCTTGAGCAGCTTGATGGTTATCTTGATTACGTCATCTAGCGCTTGCTGAATTGAGCAATAGGATTCAGACCTACTTGATCTTCACGGCAAAACAATAGTCAACACGCACAACAAAATCTAAATAACGGTGATGTATGTTTCAAATCAAGCAATGAAGTATATCCGACCGGATAAAATGAGATCACCGGCCCACAGCAGTAGCAAAAGGAGCTTCAAAGTCTTTGCGGTCGTAACGGGAGCGGCAGTTCGAAGTCGTTAATCTTAGATGCTTCTCAATGTTGTGACTTTTATAAATTGAAGTGAATATCGCTAAATACAGGTTGCGACTACACAATTTCCTCTATTGCCCACCAAAAAGTTATGAAAAATGAAGTTGTGTTGCCGCACCCTGTACTTGGAGAAATAATCTCACCAGCAGTGTTAGTAAAAACAACGCAAAATTAGTAAAAATTTGCATGCTATGAAGTTCGATATCGATATTGTGCAGTTTAGTGACTGGAGAGTGGCGGTACAGAAAGCCATTACAGAAACGAGGAACGAATAACTCCGCAAAATACTCGAAAAACCAACGAGATCCAAGACAGGTTCTATCACAACTCAGAAAAATATTTTTCTAGTCATTTGAAAGTCCAAACAGAAAAGGACTAATGCCTCCCTTATGAAGTATTGGACATAGACTCAATTCAGTATGTACTATACATGGAGTGATAGAATCTGTGAACGCAGGGTTCGGTTACTCGTGCCGGTCAAGCGATTTATCAAAGGTGGCCAAGTAATACAACAGAAGCGAGTAAGTTTTGCACTCTAACTCAATGATGCCAGAAAGAAGGTAGCGACAGATCTGGAAAACTATCCATCCTAAAATAATATAGGATAACTTTTAAAATCCTAAATACATTTGTTCACACTAATAATATAATTTTCCACAATGCAACACGACAAAATGTACAAACGTTAGAATGTGCAACATTTGAGCTGGAATACGTTTTGTTATGACAGCATCACCGGCATGCCTGCTCATCCATGCAGTCCGCAGTCAGATGATGGAATGAGGCCTTTAAACTTATTTTCAGTCATCTTAACAATACATAATAAACAAATGTTTGTAAGTGCTCGGGCACTGAGCCGCCTTGAGTGTTTGGAATACGAGAAAGCTGCCAAAAGGCTCCAATTGAATCTTGACGAGTGAAAAGATTTTTATTCACGTGGTTTCCATTTTGTGTCTAATAGTTCAAAAATACTTATTTTTTTACTAAGATTATCTGATACACACGTCTGTGCAACCATTAAACGTACGGATGTGTCAGAGAGTACTGTTGAAAAGTATGACTCACTTCATACTTCAGCCCTTACTTCAAACACGGCATGAATCAATACACAGCGAAAAGAACGGAAAAATGTTCTTCAAACCCTCACCTTCCTTGTTACGGAAGCACATACGGTGCATATTCCCAGGGAACCATGCGCAGATTTTAGTTCATTTTCCCTCATACTAAATAAAAGGGTCAAATCTCAGCGAGAACACAACTTCATACAACGCATCACTGCATGTCAGTCTCAATAAAACAAGTTCCTGAAGGTACCCCCCTCGAAGCCCCCTGCGTGGGTATGCGGGGGGCGTCAGGTCCTGCAGCGGCCGGCGTACGTAGCGAGGCGTTTTGCACTGACTCCTCTGTGGAGGAACTGTCCATCAAGCTTTGTAGCTGAAGTCCTTAATGAGAGACCGAGACAAAGGCAAGTCTTGAAGCTCTACACGAAGCACAATACCTGCCACCATTACCCTAATGATCGACCTCTTCACTCTCTTTATTCTCAACCACAGCCCGTGCGGCTTCGTCTGACGCGCTCATGCACATATACGTCCTTCATGATGTCTCAACATACCAACGTCAAATAAAAACTCTCGTCTAATGTGCTGCATGATCAAAGCTTAGCTACACGACAGCACCTCAAACAAGTATGATTCTCCTCATTCAAGCGGTATGATATGTGCCTCATGCCATTACTATTTATAATTATCTTCAGTATCGTCAAATTTGAACAGAGGGAAGTAACGCAGACACAATAGTGAAGAAGCATAAAAATAAAAGTCACATATAAAACATGAAAGTATGTATGATGGTAACCGTAAAGCAGGGTACAACAGACTTAAAAAATTAAATGCAAACTATAAATTCGTGAGAGGCGACGAGTTAAAAATAATCCTCACGAGTTATCTAGTCTAAATCGAGTGGTCTCTGACTTTGATGAGGTACGTCCCACTACACAATAAAATACAGCTTGTTGCTTGCTTGCTAGCTTGCTTGCTTGGTCCGTCTCTCTGTCACGCTCTTAAGGATTTAGATAGAAGAAAATTCTGTAGGGTATACGTGTATTGTAAGCTTTGTATTGTGGATACCAAAGATACATCCTTCAATGTGGAAACTCCTTGTCCACTGGCAAATCAATCGAAAAAATTGAGTAAACTCGTGAATCTTCACGTGTGGGTCTAATAGTGAGAACAATAACAGTCAATTTTATGCCTGCAGCTCGCACACGTCGACGCCGTCAGAACGATATGGAGATCGCATGCTCGTCCTACATCCATACGAGTTCTTGTGATTTGTTTCAAAGCCCTCAGTACGCTTAGAAGAGTGATTTACAAGCCGTTCATGAGGCTATAACAAGTTCATGAAGTCAATTCCCATTTCGTGAGTTGGTGCTGGTAGTATTTGAAGTTGCTGTACTTTGAGTTGTTCTTAACTGATCCGTGAAGAGACCTAACTTACAGCACTGAGTAATACTAACAATAAAGGTGTCTAAACATGTGGGTTACCAATAGATTTGATGCTCTCTTCATTCTGCCAAACCAATTTCCATGGGTCACATACTTTACATCTAAGGAAGAAAATTTTCATGTACTCGTAATGTATCAAAAGACTTCGTTAGAATTTTGCACTTCCCGGCCAGTATATGGGAATAAAGCCATTTGCCAATTTTATCTCAGTTATGGAGAATAATAAATGTTCCTTCGTCAGGCTCATTAGATCAATTTCAACAAAGGTCGACTGTAACCAAATGCTCCTAAAACATTTCCCCAACGAGGTAGATCAAATTTTAGAATACGGATGAAATTACGTAGGAACTTAACTCTATGAAACACAGTACCTAATAACATGCAAAGTATTATATGGTGCTCAAGATTGTGACCCAATTTCCACAAAAAAAGTTTGGGTTGAGAAAATACAAAGTTCAATCACGAAGTTATAACGTTAGAAGCGATGCAACACATGAAATAAAGTCCCTATGAAAGTCGTGAGAGCATATCGGAACTACGGCCAGTTTCTCGCGAAGTTCTTTCACACAAACTCTTTCGCTAAGCCATTCTACGGACGACAGGCTCCACTTAAACAATATTTAAAGTGTTCTCTATTTCCAAGACTGACGAGTGTGTTTCAGGATGACAGTGTGTTCCAGGATGACAGTGTGTTTCAGGATGACAGTGTGTTTCAGGATGACAGTATGTTTCAGGATGACAGTGTGTTTCAGGATGACAGTATGTTTCAGGATGACAGTGTGTTTCAAGGGATTTAGTAACAAAAATCCCACATTTCACATCATATCTATGTGCTTTAGAAGCTGTCATACTTCACTTCTACCAAACGGTACAAATTAATTTTCCTGAATATAATGTTGCGGTGGCGAAACCCGAAATAAGAGCGAGTTAGCGTCACACACTTCATCGAGAAAAGTAATTTTGGAAATAAAGTTCAGAATTAAGGAAAGCATCAACTTACCTGCTAGTGCAGCTTGTGTCACCGCGACTGACATTCCAAGACAATAAACTGCTAAATTTAAGTCCCCTTAAGTCTCAATTCGCATGAGTATGAAAAATAAGCCTAGTCAAGAGAAAATTCAGCCCGATGGAATAAAATTGTGCGCCATAGAATAACAGGAAAGCGTAGCTCGCAAAAACGCACGAGTGTCGCATAAAAGTTCACGATTTCATTGCATCGAATGACGCAAGAACGGAAGCTTGCGAACGGCGGGCCGCTCTCTTGAATCCTTGGGAAGCCCTAGCCTCTTTCTCGCAGAACTTTTTGCGGGCATTTCTCGGAATATCTGTCGCTTGGATGAGCCCGTAATTTGCAGCTGGCGCAAAAATAGCAAGCCAATTTGTCGTCACGAGCTCCCGATAATCGTCACCTCCAATGAACTAATCGGCGTCCCAATGGATCATTCCTGATTGTCGTCCGCGAGAAGTTCTTGCCCTCATTAGCTCTCGTTACTCGCCTAAATTTGCCAAATTAATGAGATTGAGATGAAAACTCGTTATCCTTCGCTTGAACTCGATGGGAAAGTATAGCTCAAGATGCATTAGAACTTTCATTGCTGGTCACCGTGCGACGGCACAAATCAGGCACCCGACCGTCGTGAAAGTTGGGTGACTGATGTCAAGGATCCTATTATCTATAAGCTATTAGGTTAATAGAAAATCACTTACGGGGTTGAGACGACCTCCCACGTGATGCACGATTCCCAGAATTGAACCATGGCCACCGCTTGAGTTGAGCTCCTTCATTAACGCCACTTACACGCACAACTGGCACCTCAGCTGCAAAGAGAAATTCACTTTAGCTTTTTTAAAAATGACGCTTGATCTCAAAAGAAACGTGACCTATGCAGAGTATGGGACAGAGACGCAACGGCTTCACTGCTGGACATTTTAACTTGCAGAGAAACAACGTCCAAAAGTAGGTGCGAATTATGGAAGAATATGCACGGGAAATATTGAAAGAAAAAAACAAACACAAATGCCTACCACAGGGCTGATGTGAGTGTAGAGGATCCTAAAGATACAATTTACTGCAGTAAACAAGGCAAGGATCTTCTCGAGCTGTTACCTTTACCACAACAAGGCGCTGTGATGCAAGTAAGAGTTAACACTGCAGGCACCACAGGGAATTCTACGGCCCTGCTTATGAAATGGATGCGCTGGCTTGAATTAAACGAATATTCCATCATTACTCGTTAAAATTTGTGTTTCGGAATATTTTTCAATGACTTTCCGTACACATTTATTCGGTTGTTAAACATGATTACGATGAAAACCATTCGATAAATTCTCTAGCAACTAAATATTTTCATTTTCCATCCGTCCCAGAAGAGTTCTTGGTTAGGTTTTCTAAGCAGGTAATCGGTTTAATATTAGAGTACATGAAAACTGTGCAGTCAGAATAAGGAACTAAAGAGCAAGAGTGTTTGCATGGCATTCTCTTCTTTCATTAGACGAGCAAAAAAACGAATAAAAAGACATTAATATAGGAAGTGCTGGTGCTTTAGCACGGCGCAGTTCATTGTCCTTCTTCGTAATTAAGATGCATGACTCTGCCAACGAGTGTTTCGAATGTCAAGCGATTGCTAACGAAGACTCTTTAGGAATGACTTAAGTGGTCGAACACACGCCTCAAACTCTGCTGACTCATCCTAACTGACAAAAAACAATTCACTCCGTTTCATTCCTTCGATATTTTCAAGAGCTGTCGTGCAGAGCGGTAGAAAATCTGGTTCAACGTTCATCAAGAATAGAGCGATTTGTAAAGAAATGCGATGTTTCGATTTTTAGGACAGTAACATGTTCTTTAATTGTAAAATGAAATTGTGAAGTCACCAGTAAATAAATACCGAATGAATTGTTACCCATGAGGGCATCACAGAGTGTCATCCACAATGCAGAATATGAGTGCATAATTTGTGTATGCATGCTCCGGAACCTAGAAAAAGACGCTACATTAATCACCGAGCACTTGAGCAACTATAGTTCAATTTGGCAAGTTGATCAGAGTAGCGAGCTTCAGTGAAGAGAGCTGGGGAGACTCCATGAAAGCGGGAAAAATGGCGTCCGCAAAGCTATGTGCCCAAGTCTGGGCTTCAGGGCCTGTCAATCTGAGCCACGATATTACCTAACTTACGGAAGAGTTGGTCTGCAGTTGCCTCGAGTTCGCCAACTAATTTGGAGGCACCGATCAAAATGCAAAGGAAGACTCGGGCCGCCAAGGAAGCCGAAGCGAGCGATGAGCAGTCGTAGATTTTCCATTTCCTAACTCAAATTACGTCAACACAAACGTGTGCAATTGATTTCTGTTAAATGAAAATGGAGTTGTTCATCTCCCATACATATCGATGTCTCTGTGCGAGTAAATTTTACCTTGAAATAAGTGCATAGCGAATAATCTTCCATCCTGTAAAAGTGAACGTTTTTCAACACACTCTGTTTACATAAACTCTACTGATTCACTCATCCTAAATTTCAGGACAATGCAAGACTGACGGACATGTATCGTAAGAACACACTCTGCTTAAAATGGGACAAATATCGGTTTTGAATACTTTAAGAAATGTGCATCAGTACACAGTATTAAGATAGTACTTTATAGGAAGAATTGATCACTTACAGATAATGAAGCTACTCAGGTCTCTCGCTCCCAAAGTCCTCCCATACGAGTCAATTTAGGTCCATATTTTACTCTAAGAGGCTTCCAAGCATCACAGTTCCTGCAACTGAGTGTGATGGTAATCCATCGCAGCTGGCCTAAGTAATATAACATTTACTTATCGCTTTTGAATTAAATTTATCATAGAAAATGTTTAACAAATGTACTAAAGAGATTTGTCGTCATGACAGGTATAAGGATGTAATTTAGATGCGTAAATCAGAAATTCTGAAATCTCTGTGAATAACGTAACAAATATCCGTAGCAGCGTCTGGTGGGTTCAGAATAAATCACGATTGGAGAATATGATTATTGTTATGTAGTGTTTGTGAGGCAGCCACACCACTGCTGAGTCCTCTTATGTTATGTGAGCTCTCATTCAGGCACCAACAAGACTGAATGTCACCCAACAATCACGCAAACTTTAGCTGACTTCAAATGACAACTGAAGACATAAACCCTAACAATATAACCTTCACATCGACCTGATCAATTAGTTTCTTCTTCAGACGCCCAGGAAATACATTAAATGTTCTACGTTAACCATTGGCAAGTTAACAAGTGCCGCACATGAAACTTAGTTTTAAGTTTAAAACGTTCATTGGCTATAACCTCAGCACTGGCTTTAGGTGTCCTAAACCCAATATTTACCACGAATGCTTCAAGGCACCACAAAATTTTCACAGATTGTATATTCAATTCAAGACCTAAATTTTCAATGCAGTAATGTTCAATGTAAACAAATTCTCATACAGTAGAATTAATTATTACTATTTGTTCCACAAACCATAAAACTTTTTGAAAAGTAAAATGAGAACTCTTTCAATGGATGGTGTTGCTTTTGCTTTTCTTGGCTGAACTTCAGTGAAAACATTAACTCTAGAGATCAACGGTGCACACATAACTCACATTAAAGAAAATGCAAATACATTTATAAAGCTCTGAACTGTCCTCTCATAATTAGGAAGAAAGAAGGTAAATATGACGCGGTACTCCAATCACTTCAGTGGCCGCTATTGCAAGAGCTTCCTCAACATGCCGTTTCTTCTCTGTCTAAGTGACATTTCACTAATTTCTTAAACAATTTATGTTGCTATATTTGGAATTTAAATAAACGCTGCAATTTAAACCACTGGGTTTCAAAAATTTAAAACTCTGTTCAAACTAACAAGTTTGAATTTCTTTGCATGATGCAAAACTATTTACTATGCATGGTATCGGGATGGTGCAACTTAAGGCTAACAGAATAGAGTTGAATCCAAACTTTTCAAAAGGAGTTTTCCCTATTTCATTCAAATTCTTAAAAAGTGAATTATTTCGTATATACTTATTTGCTTGCTACAAGTAACTAAATAGTACATAATAGCTTACCTTGTTAAAAGATACTTAAGTTGCCTGCATGTTGCCCTTGGCTCTTCTCAGCGTCTGCAACAACCAAAAGCATGGGTACCAACTTTCTCTAAATTAAAGATTTTCCAGAAATTAGTAATTCATTTTAAAATATGGTATTGCAACGAACATGTTCGAGCAGTTATATTAACAAGTAATTCGTCGTTAAATTTAATCGTGAAAAATACTTTGCCTATATATTCGTATAATATGCACGTATTACGTATCAAGCACTCAATTACTAAGCTGGAACGCTATTCATCCACTAGCAAATTATTACTGTAACTGAGAGGATACATAAAATACGGAAACTGATTAAGTACTTCAGAAAGATGAATATCGCTCAAAAAATATGGCCTTGTAAAATATGTATTTTGTAAAATACAGCATTATAATCCTTATAATTTTGATTAATATCATTCACAGTAAAGTTTCTCGTTAGTTGATCACACTTGTAGCATTCATTAAATTTATTACATTTTTATTTTAAATATTTGAGGCTTATCTAGATAATGTTTTCTTATTTGAACATTATACTGTCTTGACTATATCCACGTAGGTCAGGATACTTTATTTTTCACTACAGGCCACGACTAGAAAACATAAACAATCAAAATTCCCAATTATAGTAAAAGAACTGCAGACAATCATAATTTGGAAGCTATCCACGTATCAGGATAAAGACGTGTTCTTCATAATATTTTGACCCCACTAAACTACAGCATTTAATTTTGGCTTCCTCGAAGTGCCGTTTACTTCTGTTTCCAGTTGTACACGCAAGACGTGACTGCTACACAGCAGTGTGTGGCTAAAACGTGATCAATTTTTTACTGCGCGAAATGCACTGAATGCTCGGCTCTCAATCTACAGTTTTAGGTTTAACAGAAATCATTCTTCAGGGCGAAACAGCGTTAAAGACTAAATGCACTTCTTTCACCATTCGAAGTGTACATACATAGATTACCCAGTAAACTTTAATACAGTGTTCCCTCGCTACTTTGCGGTTCGTTTATCATAGACTCGATATTTCGCGGGTTTTCAAAAAATAATAATGCAAAATATTTATCGCAGTATTTTCGCTGTTTCACGGGGTTTTGTGGTAGTCGTTCTGCCCATACGTAGTACTTGTTGTACAGTTATGTATATGTTTGATGAATTTGCATGAAAAAATCACAAAATGTATAAAAATAATAATTCTAACACTATGGTGCATATAATAAATCATAAAAAATTACGATTTACAGTAAATAGCCTGTGTACTCAGCGGATGAATGCACCAAAAACGAACAGTAGGTTACTGACTGACTTAGTAACTGTCGCATCTTGTTGTCTTTCGTTCGAGCTTCTCCTCACTGGTTTTCCATTTCAGGTTAGCATCGGACTATCGTGCGTGCGTAATTATAAAATGATATGTCGTTATTATGTGCATGATATTAAAATAAATATAGCGTCCCTACATCGCGGATTGTCACTTATTGCCGTGATCCTGGAACGTAAGACCCGCGATAAGTGAGGGAATACTGTATACATGAATATTTTATATTTTCAGTGTACTTTGATGATGGTTAATTTATAGTTTAACATGATAGTTATTCATAGAATTTATTTGTATATAATACTCGTATAACAGGTTGAAAAGAATGTAATGCAGTTTTTTCTTGATGACATATCCATGTTTGAAGGCTCACGAATTACTAATTTTTAATCTTGGCAACAGTTTCCCTTATTTTCAATGACACTTCATCGTACAATTGGGTTCTTAATGCCTCTTTCAATTTTTTCCTTTTGATGAAGAAAACAGATCGAGATCATTTATTAGTTGTTCATAATTTTCATCATTTCATCACTTAAGTGATGTTACAAAAACCTAAGAAAAGGGTAATCAGATGAAGCGATGTTAGCTAAATTGGGTTGGTGAGGTAAAACTTCCCAATTGAAACTCATTTTCCTGAGTGATTCTTTCTGTTCTGGGTATAGAATTATGTTGAAGAACAGTACCTTCCCTATTGAGCAATGATGTTATTTTTTCCATAATGCAATTGAAAGGCAAAAAACATGTACTCGGCTAACCGACAATTACGCGGCACTTAAGAGTAATCGTTCTTGGCCTTCAAGTCTTAGACCTTCAAGTTATGAGCAGTATTTTGCAGCTGTAATTTTGGTTGGAGTTCAATAGCTCATAGTGAACCAGTCCCCTAAAATCCCACCATAAACAGAGCATGATCTTCCTTGGGTGCATCGTGGCCTTAGAATTGGCCGAGAACTCTAATTTCTACTCAATCAGTTTTTGCGTTGTCATAAAAAATAATTTTACGTCTCTAATAACAATGATGTTCAAAAATGGATTTCTACTGTTCCTTCGTAGCAAAGATGTACAGACAATCAATCTTTTGGTTGCGTTAGGTATCATACAAATTATGAAACACCTTTTGTCCCACCATTGAAAACGCATTACATGAAGGCTTGAAATTATGCTCCTGTGAGTTGTATTATACAGTTGAGCAAATTGTCTAGTGGATTTACTGCATCTTTAAAGGTTTTGATACCAATTAAGTAGTCTTCCTGAGCGAGAAAGATTAGCAAATCCCCTTAAGCAAATGCTAAACATCATTCCCTGACAAAACAAATTCTCCTTGTAGTTTGCACAACTAATGCGCCTTACTTGATTTCATAGAGCATAAAATGTCTTAGATGTTCATAAATATTCGTTTCGATCGATCCAAACAACTTCATTTACCTAAATTTGGTAATCCTTTCTGAAATTAGATACATTGGAAGTCAGATTTCCTTTTGAAGCTCTTAGAATTAAAAATAATCATAGGAAACACGGCATTATTTTCTTTCCAATCAAATATTCGAGTTTGAATATAATATTCACTAAAGAGGGAAAAAATACCACAGAGTTAAATACGTTTTATTATCAAATAGTAAGCACTTGAAAGCGAACGATACGAAATAAATTTAAATAAAAATGTGTACAATTTCACACATCACAATCGTAATTACGAGATCATTTAAGAAAAACAAACACTACAACAAATGCAGAAGATCCGAGATTATCAAAATAATTAGCAATGTAACTTTTGACAAGGAGTCCAAAGATTTTGTTAGTTCCACATGTTAATAGGCACTTACAGTATTATTAATAAGTTACCGATGTTTATTTACTCAATATTGAAAACATTACTCATTTTTCATATCCGAATTAAAAATTCATATTTAAGCAACAGAACGCAGTTAAGACAAAAATAAAGCTTTTCAAAAGTCTTCCGTGTAAACGAAGAGTTTTCCAATACCGTAAAAAAGAGAATAATTCAAGGGACAATAGTAGAGCAGTGGGGCGCTCATGGATCACGGTGTGCATTGCAAGCGACGTACTGACGAAGATACAAGTCACAGATTTTAAAATTATGACGTCTTTCTGGCAGAGAAGCTGCTTACCATACGCACATTAGGAACCTGAGGCTCCTACAGCATTCCTTGTCTGCGAGCATTCTGATAATGACTCTCCTCTTTCTGCTCAGGCTCCAGTCTGATCATGTCGTCTATGCGTAGGATTGTGATAGCTGCCTCAGTTGCGAACTTCAGTTGCTTGATCTTGCTCATGCCGGGCTCAAACACGCCCGCCTCGCGGTTGTCACGGACATTGCCTGTGAGCAAAATATGTGATTAGGTTCTTGCTAGATTTAAAGAAGCAGAATAGAATAGCGGCATGTCTCCTAACGCATATTCAGGGTATTTTCTCGTCGAAGCATCGCTTGAAGAGATGCTTGGACGAGAGATAACTTACCCGAATACTGTACGAACAATAATATCTTTAAGTGAAAAGTTAAAACAAATATCAACAGTCTCTTGTGGCAACAAAGTTGTCTTATAGCGGGAAAAACGAAGAAAACTTAACGGAACCCACCTCAATGTTGAAGAAGTTGGAGTTTGCCTTAATTGAAGGGTGGACAGCACTAGTCGACTACTTGCATTTTTTCCCATGGTAAATATAATATATTTTCCACGGGAAAAAATGCAAGTAGTCCACTCCCGTGCTGTCGCTAACACAGCGCTGACAGAGGCGATTACGATCCAGTAGTTTACTATATGAAGGGTGGACAGCACTAGTGGACAACTTGCATTTTCTCCTGTTGGAAAAAATGCAAGTAGTCCACTAGTGCTTTCCACCCTTCAATTTTACCGCTGCTCTTCCGTTATTTTCCCATACTATATTAATCGTTTTAAGCAGAACTCAATTACTCAGTAATGATGTGAGCTTGGTACCAGACATTTAAAAAATCAAAATTCATACTTCTTTAGACCCCTAGAAATTGTACCAAGATCATCACAAAATCTACTCCTGACACTCAGCTTTACAGTACTAGACAGTAAATGCCAGCCAGCATGAAACATACCCTCCATGAGGTCGAGGCCGAAATACTTGAGCTTCTTGTGATCAGCCTTGACTTGAGAGGAGTGGTGGAAAGCCCGGAGCTTGGGCACCAGTTCCGTGGCATCCCTGGCCGCGTTCACGGTCAGTGTGTTAGGGATGACGAGGAGCGACTGCGCGAATGCAGCAATTGCCAGCTGCTCTCTGGAGCTCTGCAGGCAGCACAGGGTACACGTCACCACACAGGGGCATCAAATTCATGCAGGAAATTATTTTGCACGAGCTAAACCGATATCTAGTGCAAATATTGTACTCGTATATTTCACGGGTGAATGAAATATATGTACTTAGATGCTAAATGTTTGAAGAAATAAGTATTGAAGCAATTTAAGGGTGGAGCAATCCAGAATATTGAAAAAAATCAACGATAAAATCGAGCTCAAGCGTCAAAATCACAAGAGGGTCAAAAATAATTTACCCTATGTGATCTCTGTCCTTTCTGAGGTACTAAGAAATTATTTCCTTCAGTCCTATATTCTGAATGTTTCGTTCAAAAGTTAGGTGAAATTACATACACACTAGTAATGATGATGACAATTAAAGTAATATTTTCTTTAGTCAAAACTAACTTGGTGGTTATAGAGTTCAATTAGGAAACTGATTGCTAGAATAGAATGGTGAAATTTTAAGAATGAGTTAATTTCACGGACGAAATTATATGTAAGACCAGAAACAACTTTAAGAACCCAAAGTGCAAAGTGACGACCACCGTTCTGTAAGAACGATCGGCATGACGCACCCACACCAGCCATGACGCACCCACACCAGCCACGACGCACCCA
>VCRD01003683.1:45049-57175 GCA_006783055.1 Trinorchestia longiramus
ACACCAGCCATGACGCACTCACACCAGCCATGACGCACTCACACCAGCCATGACGCACTCACCAGAGTCGTGGCAAAATTCTCGAGGTAGACTGAGAGGGCGGCTTCCACAGAGCCACCACCACACACAACACTGCTGCTCTCCAGCACACGCCGCACCACACACAGGGCGTCGTGGAGACTACGCTCCATCTCGTCGCAGTAGAAGTCGTTAGGGCCACGCAGGATGATGCTTGATGCACTCCTCGCTGTCGGACTGCAAAAACCAACTTGTTTAAGCTCTCTCATAAAATTATCATCTCCATATTACGGGTTTAATCTTGCACTAGAAATATTTATGCACAATGACATACATCAGAAGTATAATTGTTCGTGTTTTTGATAAAAAGCCTAATACGTACAGATAGAGCTGAGTTCCGGGATTTGATATTCTTGATTTTTTTGTTCTTCTCATGCGGTTATCATGATCGTGTACGTGATAAACACGGTAATATAGGACAAAATCTTAACGAAAAATATAACTGAATTTAACCCCTAGTTAAACACTAAAATCAGGATGATGACCACCGAGAATTAAGAAGACATGTTTTAATTATAACTCACATACATATATAAGCTTTGACTAAAAACTGAAGTATACTTATCGTATAATATTAACGGCAACCACGCTGTAGATTTATTAAAAGATACATCCACAACGTTTATACAAGAGAGAATAACAAAGCCTACCAAACAGTAACTACTCAACAGACCTAAGCAAGAAGTGTTGTGCATTATGCCACTCGTAGGCGAGGACTCGTATGAGGAACACAAAGTTCCTGCACTAGAGATACACCAGCAACACACACTGCCTTCACATCTCCCAATACTACACAGCAGCACTGACGTAAAGAGGTCAAAGCAAATCCAACTTCATCAGTGACACTGTCGGAGACAATCTTCAATGAATTGAGTAAATGAAGCCGAATTTATTCAGTTCTTATCGTTATTCAACATTAAGCGCTTTTAAACAAATCTTTCAAAGTTTGGCAACAACTCGTGACAAGTTCCCTTGATGTCATCACGAGTCCATAATACAGTGGTACCTTGACATACGAATGTCCTTACTTACGAATTATTTAACATACGAATGGTCATTTGGTTCAGATTTCCGCCCAACATACGAATGCTTTTTGGTTCAGATTTTCACGAGCGGAAATCTGAACCAAATGACCATTCTTATGTTAAATAATTCGTAAGTTAGGACATTCGTATGTCGAGGTACCACTGTACTGTATACTGCGTTGCCAGCTACCTGTTACAACGGTCACTTACTCTTCGCTTGCCAGTTCTCCAATCCTCAGCAACATACGAGTAGAATAATGCACAAAAGCTTCAATAAATAATTTAGACCATACTGAAAATAAGATAGACTTTCTATGCACGGCGCTCGGACGACATATTAAAATGACCTCACAAAGAACTTCATCAAAGTATCTTCTTCCTCGCTCATACGCATGTTTCAACATGACCGTCCAGTACTTGGACCTGAGAAGATAGAAGGTGCTCTTGAGAGACATCCTACTGACCTTTTGATGATAATGAGTTCATCATCACAGATTCTCTCCTGGGACACCTCAGCAGCCTCGCCCAGGTAACTCGCTTCAAAAGTCTCCTCGCCCTCCAAGTTGCACAGCGTTGTGAGGAGAGACGCGCCCGTTGCTTTAGCGATGCGCTGCATCAACAAACGAATAAATTACTGCACAGTGAGCTCAGCTACCACTGCTGCAAACACGAGGAACAAGGACTTAAGTTACGTATTCTGAAAGCGCCGTATCACCTTTAACTCATTCATGAATAATTAAAACAATGTATTTGACTAGAAAGAAACAATCAGGCAACAAGTTTGGACACACAAAAGCGTACTGGAGTGCGTATAACGCAACCAGCACACGATCTCTCCTCCTTTATTAAACATTAAAACCATGGATTTTACTCATGAACACGAGTAACAACGGGCACACAGAAATATTTATATAGTTCAGGGTGTCTGACCTTCATGTCGACCTTCTTGACACGCCTGACGGCCATAGCTCCTGCTTCCACGAAGTACTTGAGACACAAGTCGTCGATGCCTTGAGTCGTGAGCACGACATTAGCGCCTGACTTGAGGATCTTGTCGATGCGTTCCTGACCAACACAACGCAATCTTCAGCGACGACAGTGAAATTTAAGCTACACGCAACTAAAACTTATTAAAACGATCATATTTTACGTTTTACGTTCATCAGTATCATTGTTGCTACATGCATTATGAATGTAATTCTTTTACTTGTAATAACTTAGCAAGGACTTCAATTTCAGGATGATACACACTCAAGTTCAAAAGGAAGCCTTTGCTTACACTATATTTCATCTATAAAAACAGAACCTAAACGCAAAGGAACTTAGCTCTAAGAGCCGAAAACAAGACCAGACACAACGGAGACTAGCAAGCAGTTACTGAACTAGCGTGGTCACCTTAGTGATGTCAGCCTCACGCTCCCTGATGGCCTGCAGTTTGGAAGGATCACTGAGCAGCACGTGTACGCCCAGCTTCATCTTCTCCTTCTGTAGACTGAAGTCCAGGCAGGCGATCTTGGCACCCACGATTTTCTTGGTCATAGCTGCGAACGAAGAGCAATGGTCATCATAGATTCATCAACAAAATACGAGTAATTGTTCATTAGTTCATTCAAAATTTATCTTAATGCTGTAAGTCACGAAGATTGACAGTGTACCGAGTAGTTAGAATAACATGTATGAGCAGGAGTTGATAAAGATCGCAATCAACTACTTTCTCAAAAACGAAGTTGAGAACATAGAGAAGAGGATATGCAATACTAGTTCAGATATGAAGCAAATGCATCGCTAGGGAGCAGTTCTTTTTATAAAGAAAACAAATGAGCTACTTCTGACTACTGTCACGTACTGAACGTACTAAGCACCGAGGAACCTTCAATAAATTTCATTATATATGAACTCATGGTTTTTTATGTCATGTTTCCAAATATATGCACTGGAATTTCATAAACAACGCCCATTCGCTAAATTCCTGCAGTTGCTTACATTTTCAGTTGGCGAACTGGACTTTTTAGGCGTCACCAGGTCAGCATAGCTACCGTTATAAAGTTACAGTACAGTTATAAAACCAGTTCCAAGAACAGTCAGGTACTTGCTTGAACGGCAATAATACAGTTGAGAGGGCACCACTCACCGTGTGAGGCAATAGTGCAGAGGCGATAGTGCAGAGGCACCACTCACCGTGTGAGGCAATAGTGCAGAGGCACCACTCACCGTGTGAGGCAATAGTGCAGAGTCACCACTCACCGTGTGAGGCAATAGTGCAGAGTCACCACTCACCGTGTGAGGCAATAGTACAGTTGAGGGAGCACCACTCACCGTGTGAAGCAATAGTACAGTTGAGGGAGCACCACTCACCGTGTGAGGCAATAGTGCAGAGTCACCACTCACCATGTGAGGCAATAGTACAGTTGAGGGAGCACCACTCACCGTGTGAAGCAATAATGCAGTTGAGGGAGCACCACTCACCGTGTGAGGCAATAGTGCAATTGAGGGAGCACCACTCACCGTGTGACGCAATAGTACAGTTGAGGGCATATCCGTCGACGAGGACAGACTCTCGAGCAGAGCGGCCGTGGGCCTTCAAGATGTTGACAGCCTTGATTGGGTACTTGTAGCCGCCCTTGCCATCACTCACACGCACAGCCATCGCAGCATCCACCACCATCTGACCGAAGTACTCGCTGTCCACGCTCACCACCTGAACACCACAAAACCGGTGTCTCAGCGACAAAACAACTCGGCATTCACATCAGATACAAATATACAAACGAATTAACTCCTGGAATGGAAATTTTTTAAATCTACTTTCAAACGAGTTTTTATTAGGAGCATAACGAGAACATACGACAGAAGTAACAGAACTATGCAAGTTAACCCTTTCAGTACCAAATTAATTGGGAAGATTAACAGAACTGCCACGCATATATTCTTGGTCTATGGGTTCACATTAGTTATCAATAAATTTTTGGTGACCCTCCAACTGGGATGGGACATACATGTACCGCTGGTACTGAAAGGGTTAAGCAAGCGAACACTAAAAGCAAGCAGGAGACGAGAATTTTTACTGGGACATATACGTACCGCTGGTACTGAAAGAGTTAAAGGTAGGCAGAGAAATGCTTCTAATATGATGTAATCTAGCATAGCAGAGATTTAGGATTTACAATGGAAGTGGCTTCTAAACTGCTTGCATTACAGTAATAAGCGCCTCAAAATCAAAATGGATACAAATGCAGGTAACTAATGAGTATTAAGCACACTCGTGCAATAATCGTCATTTAAGACACTGAGTGAGGTAAAGAAGGATGAAATTAATCCAAACAATATCTAATACTAAGAATGACCGTCGTGTATTTATATATTTATTTTTATATTTATTGATTTATTTATTTATATGTTTCGTGTCACTTTCAAAAAAATTAGAGAGATCCAGAGCCTTATATACTCGAGTCCGTATCGTGGATACCGAGTTCGGTGGGGTATTGCCCTATGATTCGGGTACATTGTACCCGAATATGACACGAATTGCAGAGTCAATTGCAGCAGTAGAAAACTAAGTGTCTTAGTTTTCACTAGGAATGTTGTCATTAAAGAAATGCTCAATTAAAACGTTTATCCTTCGTAAATATATATATATAAAACTAAATATATTGCATTACGTTCTTATATGTAATTTTATTTAATATCTTTCCAACAGTATTTGCCGCCATCATTTCTGATGGCAAGGGTATTATCACAAAATCTCTGCCGTCATTTTTGACGGCTGGGTACACTAGTAATGATAGAACACCGCAACACGAATTACTAGGATGGGCAAAGCAAGAAGCAAAGCCTGTAATGTAGATACAAAGCCTCTAATGTATAAATGAAGTTCTGATGGTAAAATGACGTAAGACGAACGTCTTCCAAATTTTTTTTATTCATGCTCAAAACCATAATCTGATAAGTAAAAATAAATGAATGTGATTGCAGTGGGTTATATAATCACTGGTAACTAGGCTCGAAATATTAAAATTGTTGCGCTTTTTGGAAAGAAGAAGACGCGCTGCTCAGAAAGACCAGCACTAGGACTTCTCGATCTGTCTCGCTAGTGTCCATGCTAAATGTCACTTGTTGAGTGGGGCAGATAGCGGGAATGTCTTCATTTGAAACAATGTCTAGTCAAGATCACTATCATGAGGACTTGTACGGAGAAGAAGATGTGATGAAAACAAGCCCATTAGCGCCCATCATACTACATATAAAAAGAGAAGTCCATTAGAAATCGTTGACTTTGTTAAATGTTTTGTTCTAAAGTTAGGCGAAATTCCTTAAAAAAAGTGCAGATATTGTACATGGGTAATTTAAGCAATGTTTCGTTGGGTGAAGAAATGACTTGGTAGTTAAAGGGTTAATAGCTCGCATGCCCCATGATAATATGGCAAGTTTAGCCCAGCACCTCATTCCCCTACACTGAACAGTTGAGGAACGCTGTATCATCTACTAAAGAAAATATTCGAGATTCATACAGCTAATAACTCAGTTCACAAAGTAAATTCGACGAGCTATTGATACAAACATCATTTGGAATTAGCTACAAATACCATACTTATCATCCAACAAAGATCATTGAAGGAACGATCAATATTGGACGCTTAACACATCCCTCAGTGAAAATAATAATTAAAACCGAAGCTCCTGAACAGAAAAACCATTTGCTAAGGGACATGAACAACATAATAGCTCCCTTGGAGATTAACCGAAAAATTACAAACAACAATTTCTTATCAGACAGAAGACAGACCAGAGAGACTTGCAAGAAATACCTTGGAAGACACTAAATAAATACAAGAGTTTGTGCTCACACAGAAGACCTGCAAGAAATACCTTGGAAGACACCAAATAAATACAAGAGTTTGTGCTCACACAGAAGACAGACCAGAGAGACCTGCAAGAAATACCTTGGAAGACACCAAATAAATACAAGAGTTTGTGCTCACACAGAAGACCTGCAAGAAATACCTTGGAAGACACCAAATAAATACAAGAGTTTGTGCTCACACAGAAGACCTGCAAGAAATACCTAAGAAGACACCAAATAAATACAAGAGTTTGTGCTCACACAGAAGACCTGAAAGAAATACCTTGGAGGACACCAAATAAATACAAGAGTTTGTGCTCACACAGAAGACCTGCAAGAAAATACCTTGGAAGACATGGTGGTGCGTGCAGCAGCTACCACACACTCTTTGCCCAGTTCCTCAGTGCTGATGGTCAAGTTGTTCTGGATGTAGCGGCATGCTTCTCTGCAAAATTGAACAGCTTAAAAAACAACAGCAAATACTACCTATGCAACAACAGAACCTATGCAGAAATTCATGAATTCTTACTTCACATATAGAAGTCAATGATGGTAAACGATATCAGAAAAATTAGTACTGCAATATTAACAATAAGTAGAGAAACTGTGCCTGAAATTCTACTTTCATACAACAGAAAGAACGAAGAGTTCATTCAACATGAATATAAATTACACATCAGCTGAAAAACATTAAATGTATGAACATCCTTCATTTAAATAATCACACACATAACAAAAAATACATACAGCCAGTTATATGAAATAACCCACTTGCAGGCCAGTTTGTATCCAGCAATAATGGAGGTGGGGTGAATTTTCTGCTTGACGAGTTCATCCGCAGCCTTGAGCAGCTCAGCAGCTATGATGACAACACTGGTGGTACCGTCACCCACCTGCCCAGGACAGAAGTTCCATTAGCAGCATAATAGTGAGACGAGTGAAGTGTCTTTAAACTATCCCACATTAGAAAGCACATAAAAGCTCTGCAATTTTTATATTTCTCTGGAAGTACACAACATGTGTGGCAAAATATTCCATATTACGCATATACATATGTATCAGTCAGCAATAGCTAAGGTAGAAAAAGCAAAAAACAGAAAATCTTGGACAAAACATACAAAAAACCTCACTGACCTCCTCATCTTGCAGCTGGGCAAGCTCAACCAGTACCCGGGCAGCAGGATGTTCTACTTCCAACAACTTGAGGATAGTTGCACCATCGTTGGTCACTGTCACGTCCTGCATGAGTAAAGGATCACAACTCTAAACATGATGCTTCTTGATGTTAACTTATAATAAGTCTATTACCAGTAAACATGAACATTTAGTTTGGCAGAACTGTGAGATAAATGCAAAAATATACTTTGAATGTTCCACAAGATATAATGGTTTTAAGACAACATGTATTTGTCAATGAAAGTTCCTGCATTATTTCTCTTAGAGAAAATTGGCAACACAACATAGAACAGCTTCTGATGCTGTACAAAGTTCACTATCTTACAAGCACAGCACAGTGTAGCCTGCCAGACAGTTGCTCAAGTATTTTAAAGACATGTATACTTGAGATACAAACACAAAGATATTGAGATATCATACATAAATATCTCAGGTGCTCATACATGAGAGAAAATACCAAAATACAAAGAACAATTTCAAAAGAAAAGCTAGAAAAACCTTGCTATTAAAAGCAGGAGTAATTTTGCTGTGATTTAGAGTACAGCTCTTGCCACACTTTCAGTCTCTAACTATAATTTTCTTAAAAAAATATCACAAATTGCCTATGTATCATCTATTATATCTGTGCTAGTATGTATGAGAAGTATGGAAACTCATTGTAAACTACCAGTAGTTTTTAAAATATTGCTTGGCTACAGATAATTAATTTCCAAAATAATTTTTTTTCTCCTTGAAACTATTTTTGAGTTACAAAATTATTAGAAGTGTTTTGTTTATTTTTCAGAACCAATTAAATATTCCTCTTGATGAACATGAACCTTGAGATGAACTGAGGGCAATATTGGCCTCACTACTTTGTAAAATGTGAGCAGTACAAAACAAAAATGTAGAGAATGTATCACACAGAATGGCTATCTTAAAGATGTCATTTCTGAAGCATTGTAAAAGCTTCACTATCTCTAAAAATTTCTTGTTCCTCCAATGTATGATTTTCCAGTATGAGAAAAAATTAAACTATTTTTCAATTTGAAAGGAGCACAGTCTTTATTAAACATCCAGTACATGCAAACACTTTTTTTTAGAACCAAACACCATTGTGGCTCATGCATGTACTCACACCTGGCCTCCTTCCCTCACACTTAAATAAAAAAGACACAGCTGCACCACTCACACACACAGATGCACACACACACACACACAGCTGTACCACTCACTCACACACACACACACAGCTGCACTGCTGACACACACTACACATATAGATGGGAGCAACATCAAGACAATGTACTCACACCAACGTCATCCACAATCATTTTGTCAAGACCAACAGGGCCAAGGGAGCTCTTGACAATGTTGGCCACTGAGTTGGCAGCAATCACTGAAAAAATAAAGAAAATTAAAGGCTTCATAATGGAATACAATTACTTACCATAAAAACATAAAAAAGTAGTGTAATGAAGCAAAATCCAATCAAATTTTCTGCATCTGGACATTTACGTACAAACTATGAAATCGAGTCATTCATTTATGATGAACAAACTCATCACTGGGCAACACAGCAATCAGATTTAGATTTTGTCCTTCGTTCATCACAGCAATACACGCAGACCTACAGCATATCATGAAAACCTCATGTGTAACTGAGAATACAATTGTCTTGCAAAGACATCATACACAGAAGAACTAATATATAAATTGTAAAGTTAGGTTAAAAATTTTTGTACTCAATAGAGATTGCATAAAATGACAATACAGTCCAATTATTAATAACTATATCCCAGCTAGAATAAGTGTGATATATACTGTGTTCTCAGAACAAATATCACTGCCAAATTAAATTGTATGGCTAGAGATCAGTGCTGGGACATGATTGCAAGACTTTCTTGGTAAAACACAAGATGTGAGCCATGGTAACACCTCCACTCACCGATTACTACATCAAAATCAACTTAGAAAAGCTCCAAAATCTAGGATTTATATAACATTTGCAACTCTATAAATACAAGTTTGGAGCACATGCAAAAATATTGCAAAAATTTGCAAGAGGTAAATTTAACTTGAATTACTATGAATTTACCTCAACAATTTCAAGATCTACATAAATATTGCTAACCACATACAAATGTTCTAACAGAAATCCTGAAGAAATGAAGTAACAGAACAGAATTCAAGATATAGTCATTTATCATCAATATTCCTGTACAGAACGCTTTTTAAATACATTTAGAAAACAATTTTATAGAATCTACACAAATTGAAAAGTAAACTATACCTAAGAAGACAGAGTGGCATATAAAGAATAAGCTGTCTAGATTACTGAAGCAAATTTAATTGTGCGTCTAGGTACCAATCCCTGTGCACGTATTAAAATATTATTAACTAACCCCAAACTTGATGATATCTTGTTTCTAGTCATTACAATTATTAGCCTGACAGTCAAACATGAACTAACAAGTCAAACGTGTTCGTTGAAATTATCATTGATCGTCAGAAAATTTCTTCTCCGGCAACTGACCAGAGCATGCGGTACTCAATGTGATATAGAATTTAAATTGATTACGATCTTACCATTTTCAGTTCTTACTGAAGATCCAGTTGAACGCTTTCCTGGAATAGATAATACCGATTGGAGAGACATTTTGTTTATTATTTAAGACAGTTGAAACGAAAGCACACGCTGCGTGACACACAAATATCGCTGAAATTTGGGGCTCTGGCATTAGTCAGAGTTCAAATAATCTATAAATGCACGACAACCGGCTGACAAATTTGCGCTTCTTTAAACCACTTACGAATAGGATAACATTTGAATGCACAATTGAATGAGACACACAACTAAAAAATTTTCTGTATATTTTGGACTGAAACAATTTGTATTCATATGACAATCACATAAAAGAAATTGGAAATCATGTGCTACCTGATCCTTTAACTATGTTTTCATGATCGTTCTAGAATACGTATAATTCATATACGCCAATTACTGTCATGAATGATAACCGTAATAACTATTGAAAAGACATATGATGCCATTTGATATACATATAGTTGAAATAGCAAAAGAATTAAAAACAAACAATAACCCAATGTGGCTCATCCGACTAAACTGCCTAATAGGATAGTAAAATCGATGTGGTTAAGTAAAGTAATTATTAAATATGCGAACTTCGCACAATCATCAACAAACTATTTTAAGCAGTTTTTGTGTTGCTAATACAAAATTACATAGCATAATAATTTTATTAGCAAAAGTACTGCAGGATCTTATAATGTTATTGATATGGTATGATAGGACGTGATGGTGGGATTTTCAGCTACCAAAACTTTGCAGTAATATTTTTCTCTGGTTCTATTTTTCTTTGCCTGTGTGACCTGAATGAGGGAAATGAGAGGACTCCTGAATGTAACTTAGCTATATTTCAGTAAGGTGGCACGTTAAATGATTTAAAAAAACAATCTTTATTTCCAATCGAGTACACAGTGGTTTTTCAAATTCTCAAGGCCAACATTCTAAGAGTAAGGGTGATGGTGAGCTCCATAGGATGATCCCGGGAAGTTGATGGGCGTCTTCATGGGCGGGGAGTTGAGTGCTTAGCGGGTTGAGTGCACGACGCAGCGTACGAGAAACAACTCGTGTCCATGGCCGGGTTCGAACCCGCGGTCTTGTATTGTATACATTCTCACGCTCGTTACCGAGACATGGCTCTCCCAGCAAAGCCACTCGTGAACATGAACATGTAACGTTAGGTTATAGTTCCCTGAATTTGGGGGACTGTCTACCACTCACTCACCTACCTATCACTACCATCGCTGGTATACTCACCTACCTATCACACTCGCTGGTGCACTTACTCACTACTCGCTGTGAACCCACTTACTATACCCGCTGCACTCGTACACTTATACGCCACATACTGCACCTACTGTACTCGCTGTACTCGTGCAAGTCTCAAGCCACAGTTGCTATAGCTCTGGATTGACCATTCATCCCTGAAACTGGACTGGCCTAATCATCATCTGGACGCTCTGGACTGGCTCAATCATCCCAAGAAGATCCCAAGCTATTTCTCGTGCCAACTTCCTTAAATACCAAGCTGAGTTCCTGTCATGAGTTCTTTTATTCTCCTTGAGTAAGGTCACACGGGCAGATAGATTAGGTTTTGTTAAAGTTCATTGTTTAAAATTCCACAAACACAACAAAAACTTTACAGTCTTTCTACATGAAGCAGAGACCCGATACAGAACACGGGCCGCAGACCACTCGACCACGGTGGCTTAGATGTTCTTGAGCAGCGTTGAGCCAGTCTGAAGCTTCCAGGAGGTAAGGATGACACAGTCCGGAACAGGCCTAGCCCAGAATTTCAGTGCGGCAATTGGTGTACTCCACAAGTATGGTGAGGGGTTAATTTGAATCCAATATGTTGTGTGCAATAAGTAGTATGTAGACAGTGAGTTTATATTTAACAAACAAACAAACAACTTTATTTCCAATCAAGTACGCAGTACATAGACATTAGTACATTGGTTTTTCAAATTCTTAAGGTTAACATTCTAAGAGTAAAGGTGATGGTGAGCTCCATGCAACGATCCCAAGAGGTTGATGGGCGTGTCCATGGGCGGGGCGTTGAGGGCTTACAGATACGTGCGAGCTTACGGTTCGAGACAACGAGGATCAACTTGTATTCATGACCGGATTTCAAACCCACAGTCTTTTTGCACGAAGCAGAGACCTGATACATAACACAGGACATAGACCACTCGACCACGGTGGCTATTGACAGTGAGGGCGTCAAAGACAACTAACATATCACTTGCAGTGAGTAAATATTGGCATATCACATACAGTGGGTTTCATACTGCAGTGATGGTAGTACACACGTATCTTTCTTGCAGTGATTTGCTGGTGAAGAAACATTGTGCATTTGTTAATTTTGGGTTAATGTTGTTGGCTTGTTGCCTGGCTTGGCCTGGGTTGATGGTTGCCAGTGTTATTAACTAATCAGAAGG
>VCRD01003684.1:3368-31440 GCA_006783055.1 Trinorchestia longiramus
TGTGCAACTAACACGACCTCGGGTCAGTAGCGCGCAGGCAGCAGAAGAGGTAGGTTGTGTGATGCTCTTTCCGCGCCCGCCCTCTGACTCTGCCACGAATGGCACTCCTTCGAGAAGGAAGAATATTGTGTTGCATGTCTACCACAACTTTATTGTACGAATGAAGTACTCCATAGTAGATATGTTGTTCGCTGGCTCACTCGATGTATTTATTAAATGAACGGCTTCCTCCGAAACAATGATGACAATGTCACCTGTTGATGCAGCAGGTCTCGTGTTTTTCAGTGGTTAAATTCATATGATTGTTGTGCTCGTCTGATGTACGATGTTCCTACACGTAAGTCATGCGACAAAACTTTCCTCATTTCAAATACCTTTTTCATTACTACTGGCCTATTTTCCATTGAAATACTTTTCTGACGAATTGATTTCACTTTTTTCTCGTCTATACCTAGTTTTTACCTGAAAACTTTCTACTGAGGTATATAAATAAGAGAGTACAAACTTTTTTGACCTTTCATATGGCATTAGTAGAGTGACGAATATTTCACTTCGAATTTGATGAGATATTTTTCAGCATATGCTCACAAAGATTTAAACTGGACGACACGTAGCCGTGTTGCGTGCATGTGTCGCGTGGTGCCTCGTAATCAAATCCTTTCATCTTCAAGTCACATATGGAAATACATCAGTTTCCTTATAGGCCGGAAATTGCTTTATTTTTGAAACTCAAAATTTTATCGGAATGTTTATATTGATGTTTAAGAAGGAAATTTTTTCTCGAAATTATTACTTAGATCTTGTTTTTGGGAGAAGACTTTGCAAGATGACTTGAGACATGCAGAAGAGGTGGAGAGTGAAGACGAGGTCAGTTTGCATGCATGATGTAGCACTGGTTCTGATGAAGGAGCACGACTGAAGGATTTGATGCCTTTATAATATGTTGTTCTTGCTAGACTTGGAGATACCGGAGTATAGGGCTAGGAACTCGCGTAGAATTACCAGCAACAAAGCCAAAGTGCTAAATTAACCTCAGAGAACTGGTGTCAAAATTGTGATCAACATTGATTTGTTAAGAGCCCACAACACAACTGACTAAGACACCCAGTATGGCCGATGCAAGTGGTTCTCGATTACAGTCTGAATAGACATACTTCTCATTGGACTCATTTTTCGAACTACTGTTCGAAATTAACTTTGACAACCAAAAAAACCTCATGTCTTAACTAGATCGCGTTCACAGCCACAACTAGGTCACTATGCCACATGACGAATTTTTGCCTCAGCTCCCGTTGTCTCAACACAGCGAAAATCCTGCACTCTTCACTTGGCTAGCTCTCATGACGTGCACATGCTGACACCGTGCATTACAATGCACAGGAATTATAGGGGGTTTAATGAAGGCATTGCTGATGGCTACATTGCAACACTAATATGTGGGAACCACCTGCTCAGCTTGTCTTTAATCAATTTCTGCTTTAAAGAGCAATTGTTAAGAAAGAAAAAAGGGAGAATATTATGAAAACATAACTCTATCTCTTCATTCTTTCTTATTTATCGTGTAAGAAGTGATCGATGCATTGTACGACCAAATGAAGATCATCTTGATTGTGTTGTCTCGTTTTTCCTTGCTACTTCATCATTCTCTTTACGTTTTCGTTGCTGCATTTGAGACGGTTATTATGGATATTTTTTCTATTTGGTTAGTTCGATTGTGTGATGGAAGGCTTAATCTTGGCAACATATTTTTAGTTTAGCATTAAGTAAGCCACATGTCACCGACACGCTAGCTAGCAGTCACCTTAATGTAAGAATATTTTCTGTACTAAAACGATATCTCCTTCAATAGACCTGTCTTCTATTCATTTTACAGCACTTAGCTTAAATTTTGGGCTGTGTCAACACAATGGAAAAGATAATGTATTTTTACTAAGGTCTGTTTCTTTCTTTCCACTGGGATTTCCATCTTGTGCTTTTGGGCTATCTTTTTAAGTTCACATTGTAACTTAAACGTTCAGTCACTACAAGAGATTCCTAATTTTGTTGCATGTAACACAACAGTTACTTCCTTTTCGAAAGAAGTATACCTGTTTCAAAAAGAAATTCCTATTGCCGTTCTACATACATTTTTGCAGAGTTCTTAATGTTCGTTTCGTGATTCATATTCTGCTTCACAATTGCAAGGCTACGTTTCGCTCTATTTTCTTCAATCGCATCACATTGTCACTACAGACATAAGTTTTTCAAATTATTTCATTCGAAATAATGAATGACGTCTCTTTCCAATAAGATAATTCTTTCTAGAATCCAATGGCTTCGTAATTACAGTGTTTGATTTCCACAAGTTTGAACATTTTACATGATCCTGCACTTAAGCAATTGACGCATTTGTACGTTCATCACGGTTCACTGTGCGCACATCAGCACGCTGTATTTCAGGTATTGAGTTCGCAAATTTACCCTCACAGATATAAGTTTTTTGTGCAAAAGTTCAGTGCGAAAGTTTCGAGAGTAATTTTTCGACAGTTCAGTATTTTTTCTTCGAACCATATACATAGTTCAACAAAACAATTAATTAGTTCTCAGTCACGGGTCCATTTTTAAATATCTTTAGAAATTTGTTCCGTCCTGAAAAAGCGTCCACTCTTTTTCTCTGGTCAGTCCACGATGGATTATCACTTTAATTCAAACCTCAAACCGAGCAACTCAAAAAAGCTTGCAACTGTCGAACTTTTCTACACCGCTTTTTCTGCACTTCTTATTGTGTTCATGCTCTTGAAAGTCTACGAATGTTTTTAAAAAATAAGATCACCAAGTAAAACTTTTGATATTTAATTTTTTTTCCAACTTCCTGCTTTAGAGTTGTATCAAGACTTGGAACATAGGCACAATTCTTCGGGAAATTGCTGGCAGAATTATTCCTTCTCAGCCAATCCCTTGCCTTCAAATTGCAAACATCTAAGGTCCGACTTTTTTATGTGTTCTCCTACCTGCAATACGTTGAGTCAGAGTAGTCTCACCTGAAGCTGCGTTCTCTTCCAGCATCATAAGCACTTCGTGTTGGTTGATCACCATACTTTCTTACACTTTCTCTTCATAAATCCTATAATAGAACGCAGCCGTTGTTTTTCCTCTCTGTAGAGTCTGCGAACAAATGTTAGCTGACGCGTCGACCTTCTCCGAACGATACCCAACTTCGAATGTAATTGAATGACACTAATTTGTAGGAGGGTTTCATCACCTAGCCGATCATATACACTACTGCGTAGTATACTTTCTAGACTTGGTGAGCTTCATCCCTATTCTTTGGCCTCACATTCTTCTTGATTTACTTTCCTTTGGAAGATGTTTTAGGCCAAGAACACTTTTTAAAATACATGAGTGATTTCTTGACCAGGTTTTATTTCCTCAAGCAAACTCTATTTAAACGAATTTCTGTGCAATCCAAAAGGATCTTTCACCGACCTCAGCTTGCTTTACTAACCCTCGTCCTCTTCTCGGTCTTCAGAGCATGTCGATGTTAGGTTCCTATGGAAACTCCACTAACTGACTCCTCCTTGTACTCGTAGCTCACGATTTTGACACAGAAGAAGCCCAATTTGTTATAAAGTCGAGCTTTACCAGCAAAGTCAAGTGCTCAGCAAAAGTTGCAGCACATGCGTAGGGATGCCTGAGCCAGTCAAGCCTAACAAAGCAGAGAGCCAAATGACCCTCGCCAGCTCCAGAAGCACCTCCGAAGATAGGTGAGTACTCTTTCTTTGTAACTTGAAATTTTTTTAAACTTTACTTCAAAAGTAAAGAAGTCCTCAAGTTCAAGGAGAGCAGTTTGTATTGCTTTCAGAATTAGGTAACTTTACTTTTTCCATGCAGACTAAGGCCCAATATTTGTTTTTTAATCATTTGTACAACAATTTGCTCCAAGTTGAATCCCATTCATTTCATTTGTAAAATCAGATGAAGAGCGTTGACTTCAAGAGAGAAGGTAAGTGATCACAATTATGTGTCAACGAACTGTTTGAACAGCGCAGGTAAACATGGACAAGCGGCGTACATGTGCAGTCCAGGACCTACTTACGATGCTGACACATTTATTATGTGCTGGGACTTCTGAATTCATAGAGAAAAATGCAAACTGCCTCCAAAAAATTAAAGCAACTTTAGTACCTGTAAAAGAAGTATAGTTGTCAGCTTTGAGAGCATATATGAGAAGATTTTGTGGGTGTTACATGTTTTTGCTGGCCTGATAAAAGTCTCACTTCAATCTACTCCTTTTCTAGCTCTCAATTACAATTTATGACAACTATTAAAGTTTAAATTCATTTATTTAACTGTTTATGTGTGTTTACGTTGAAGCATAGAGATGTACCTGAAGGACATACACTCCTCGACTGTTGAAAATTACTTATTTCACTGTTTCTGCAAGGTATAATGACCATAACTTGTAGACAAAGTTACCTTTTGTTTTCAGAGAGAATAATAAGACTTGGCAACTTGCAGCGAATGATTTACTGTAGACTTAACTGAAAACTAAACAAATTAACGCTTTCTCGTGGCGAGGCTGCGAGGTGCTGGTGCCGTAATGTAAAAAGCCTCACAGAAGCTCACCGTGTTTTCTACTCTAGCTCTGGAGGAACGAGCTGCTCATCAAGAATTGCAATATTTTTCTTAATGTGGCTCTCTGGGAGTTGAACTAAACTAACTACTTTTGAATGCATGCATATTGTACGAGGCATAAATGTTGAATTGCAAGCAAGGTTCACTTTTACCTTGTTTTATTCGAGCAATCTATCCCTTAGCTGTTGCTCGAAACTTACTTTACCCAAGCATTATTAGAATTAAATGTTATTCAAATTGAGACAAATGAACCTATGAACTGCGAAAAACTTTCATTGTAAATTTAATTTTAAAACACAAGTAATGAACAAAACTATGTACTATTAGAACACGAAAAAAACTTGAAAAGTATTATTTTTTAACATTTAGAAAAATATGAATTAAAATTTGTATTGAAGCCCTCGTACGAATTATTTTTCTGGTGCAAACATATATCAACATGGAACTAAATGTCAATTATGAATCATCTGACATTACGAAAATGATTTTACGTTCGTCTTTTCCGATTATGTTCATATATAATCGTTCGATAGTGCACCATTTTTCTCAGGAAAGTAGAAATGAGTATAAATTTAGTTTGATTATCGCAGCATTGTAGTTAAGCGTATCTTGACGCACGTAATTTCACGCACTGCAGCTGCACAAACAAACAAACAAAATGACTAACAATTTCAGTGTGGTGCTGTAGTAAAATAGCACGTTATGCATAGAAGCATAGGAATATTTGTCTGTACTTGATTATGACAACGACTAGACTTACATATATGGCAGTTTGAAGTGGAAAATTAAACTAATCTGTTCTGAGATTTCGAAAGCTATTTAGGTGGGTGCACAGATAGAAGAAAGAAACCCCGATCTCAACTCACGCCAGCTCAAATAACGCTAAATCGAACACAGCTGCATCGAATGAAGACAACTCGAATAGCGCTCATTCTAATAGCGCTTACTCGAATAGCGCTCGCTCAAATAACACTCGCTCGAATAGCGCTCGCTCAAATAGCGCTCGCTCGAATAGCGCGTACTTGATTGGTGGGGTTTCTTGAATACCGCTTGCACGAATGACGCTATGTTTACTTTCATTGGTTATGAGAATATTGATGAACAAGCATTACGAGCAAACAGGATCACTCTTTTTAATTATACATTATAGGTTGAGAAATTAATCTACAAAATGAAAACTACTATTTCAAATGACTTGTCACTTTATGTGGCTGCATTTCAATTACGTGATTTCTGTAGGTAAAGCCTTGCAAAATTCTTGTTAACATAAAATATTTTTTCTCTCTTTACACTGCCGCGTTTAAGTCGAGGAATATTATCTGTTCAATTATATCTCATCTCAGGATGCTGAAAAGCATCACATGCAGTGCATTGCATTCATTTTATTTATACACTTATATAAGTAAGCTTTCCGCGCCAAAATAGCATAAACATAGGAAAAAAAGCAGAAAATATAATTTTTTAGCTCATTTACATTCAGTGTTTACTCAGGCTTGATGCATGACTTCATTGACTTCATTGACGCAATGCATGACTTCATTTGTAATTATTACAGTTGAACTTTTACGTGGCGCGCTCTCATTGCTTCTAATTGCCGTGCTAAAGTTGGCTCTTCAGGTGCAGAGTCGACACTAGTCATTCATCAGTAACTATTAATGGCTACGTTGCTAAGGTCTTAACACAGTCTGTTAGCCTTGGTACTATTTGTACCTCATTGCTTGACATAGCTTCACTAATTTATCATATTCTTAAAAACTTGAGCGTTGAAAGTCGTAACCAAAGTGATTAAAATTCTAAAAAGTTAAAATCTACCTTATAAATTGCTAAGAAAGTGAGTACGATTCAAGAGTTTGTGTTCTCTTTTTAAAAAAGTTGATTTGCTAAAAAATAGAAGTTGGCACTGATTAATTTGTCTTTATGGAATATACTGGAAGAACAGAACTGCACCGAGAAAGATCTAGGGTTAGATGTACGAAACTTTGTGTTCTTGTGACGGCAAACATCTCGTGCTGCGAGTCCTGTCATTCATGCAGGAAGACTTGTGTGCTACACAATCATTGTTGTCATTTCTACTTCTTAATGCCTTGTGTTTGCAGTATGACACTTGAGTACAAGAATTTTACGTAATCATTCATATTTTCGGTAATCGAAGTTCTTCTCAGCCACATCTGTGTGTTGTGAAGTGATCATTACGCTTGAATTGAACTATTTCAACATCACTCGCGCATTTTCTTTTGGACCAACAATTATCCTTACCATTTTCCTGCTGATCATCATCAACTTTTTATTAGGAAATTTAAGCCTCTCGTAAAGAAAGTTGCAACGGGTCAAGCTTTACATGATAATCTCATCAAAATCCCTCCTGCCTCTGCCGCTGAAATCCTTGACGACAGGTCGCTGGAGGGAGCTGAGGCATGCAGAGCTACCACTCGTTGTATAAGACCTAGGTCTAGGAATGGGGCAAGTGTTGTCCTCGCGTGTATGCAGGAACACGTACAGCCTCTGCAGGTAAGGTCAGGGTTACTTAGTACGAGAGGAAGCTTTGCTTACTCACGCGTTTACTTGGCGCTATTACTTCGATTTTTATTTACCCTATTGATAAGATTTTAAATGATACCGTGGTTAAATTTTTCCATAAAATTTAAATGAGAGAAATGGTCAATGTTGAAACTCCTGAGTGTTGAATTTAAAATACTCTATGTTGAGAGGGACAATGTTGCCTAACGGATACATATACTTCTTTACATTATGGAGTTAATTGTTTAGATACGGTGATGCACTTGACATCGCATAGCGCTAAATACTTTTTGCATCACTTGTGAAGTCACAAATACGCTGGAATTCTAGCAGCAAACACCGCTTTCCAGCTGCCAACGTAGTTGTCTCTGAAAGGCGTCTTTATTTTCTTTTCAGTTGCCATAAAATTATTATTGTTATTGCCCATACTCTTATTATTGCTTCCTGCTAAATCCCCCCAGGCGGTTTACAGAAAGGGATTATCCTTGAGCGCATCTTGGGGACCTTGTGCTTCTCGGGGAAAACGTTCAATTCTTTGGCCTCTGTCGGGGAGGTAAACACTGGTAGCTTGTAATAGTAGGGACTGATAAGTTTGTGCTGTTTGAACTCGGCATACGCTAGTACATGATAGCTCCTCAATTCTATTCACAGTCATCTACCGAAAAAATAGCACCACTTGTTGCAGGAAATTGTTGTGGAATTAGTTTTGTGTTAGGAAACTCTTGGCTTTCTTCTCGTCTTCAGCTGTTCTCTACTTCTCGTTGACTATGAAGGAGGCTGGTGTGCCCTGAAGCGGTACGTTATTTGGTGCATCCTTTTTTTAAGCTATCTTTGAAATGCTCTGTGACAATTGAAACAATTTAAGCTAATGTTGTTTCAGCCCTAGTTTGGGATTTTAATTCGCCATTTTGATTATGAATCAATTGACTCAATTAATTTTATTTTTCGTTTTGAACAGTGTAGAATATGATGTTCATTAGTCAGTCTTTACACTCTGCTAGTTGTTAACGTGAGCTGGTTGTTGTATTTTATAGATTTCAAGAGTTGGAGACTCATAACTTTATTTCGTCAAACACACTTTACTTTCAACCGAGATCAGTGAGTGAGAAGGTGGTAAATGCTTTTAAAATTACTCTCTGAAGTAGTTCCTGAGAAACTAAAAGTAAAGAAAGAAGACTATGAGATCTTGTTTGACTAGTTTATGACTGGTACTTACAATTTTGAACGCTTCCTTGCGATTAATGTTACTTGTTTGTTTTTGCAACAAAGACCATTGCTTAAGCTTCATTGTAAAACGAAAAATTATTCTTACCTGTAAATAAAAATTGTAAATCAATTGAAATTTATCTTCCATTACGGAAACGCACTCATCGTTCGTATATTTATAGCTAAGGAACAGGAAATCTTCTTCGCTGTGCATGACGTGGATCGTCTCGTTGATTTCCTCCAGGGGCTTTTTTAGGGCGAGTTCCTACCTACATTTTAGTTTCTTTGTGACATCTGACCTCCACCAACATGCTGTCGATCATCCACTCTTTCAATTAACTTCAGTCCCTGATAGTAAATTCCTCTATTATTATCCAGTCATTTAGTTAGTCGGACGTCCAATTCTTAATACTTCACTTATTTGTTAGCATAATTTTTGTTTCGGCATTTATCGCTTCTCATAAATGAGCATTCATCCGAAAGCCACAATGTCAATTATAGTGAAGACATGTTTGTATTGGCACAGCTTAGTGTAACAAGTGTCGTGGTAATGAAAGATCAAGCAGACCTCAAACTAAATGTTCAGCTGAAAACCAAAAGAATAACCAAATAAAAGACTTGAAGCAATTCATAACTGAAGGCCTAACTGTACCATAAATCTCTGCATCACTTAGTTAATGTGAGCTTTATTTAAAATTTATATTTTAATTCAACATTCAAATATTCCTACAGTGGTCAGCTGTCACTCTTCCAAAAAATACACAGTTTTCACAATGAACTTTGATGAAGTTTACAAAAATATCGGCTATCTACAAAATGGAGTTAGCTGATATTGGACATTACGACTACATCTGTCCCAAGCGCTCTCTTCAAACGTATAGCCATTCAAACTAAGGTTAAAAGTTTGTGTGGGACTTAAATTTCATTATTAACAACAAAGACTGTAATAATTTGTAGTCTATCACTTTTGCTCTCGTTCTTCCTCACTTGTTTTTGTGCTTTCGAACGTATTGCTCCTCTAACAATAACTCAATTTATATTTTGATGGTTTTGTCTGCTATTGGTATTGGTATTGTCTGGTCAGGTTATAAAGTCCATGACGCTGTCATCATATCGTACAAACTCTGATGAATATTCGTATTCAAGAGAGCGTCTGGTTGGATTACACGTAAGACAACGTACATTTTGTACGTGTCTTGGTGACAGCATTGATTGAACCTTTGTTGAAACAATGAATATAAATAATTAATAATTTTGTAGTCTTGTCTCATTCATATCTGTCAATGGATGAAACGCGATAACTTATTAGAACTTTTCTAGTCTTTTCCCTAAATTTGATGACCATGTGTCTCGTCTTGTACTACCGCGGGTTAGGAGTAGTTGTGGCTTGAGTCCTGAGCTTTGAGATCATAATAATATGAGCTATGCGTCATACGGAGACGCGTAGTTCTCTTCCCGAATACAACTAAAACCTCCAACTTTTGATGTTACTGTATAAATTTGTCAGGAGCACCACACTGCAAGAGCATTTATTCTCAAACTAATCCTGGGACGTCTCAAAACTTCCTCTGATTCAAATGAATTTGCATGTAAAATTAACTCGTGATTATTTTATCGAAAAGAGGGAGGCTTATTTTAGTTCATAGTTGTCGCGTAACTCAACACTGCGTGAGTAAACAGAGAAACAAATAAAAAACACGAATGACGGCAATAAGGTATCAGCCAACACTATATTTTTTCTCTATCTCCAAAAAGGACAAGGGAAAGAGAATAAAGATTATTCTAAACAGAGTACTACAACCAGCGCGGCTTACTTCACTGTGTAGGCACTCGTTCATTTAGCGATTATCAGAGTACTATACTTCTTCACTTCATGAGAAATAATTTTTAAACTTCTAAAGTAGTTCTTTATTATGCCATAGACTTTTCAAATGCTATCGTAGTTTTCCCACTTAGCCTAATTGTTTTCTAAGTATTTACTTAGATTTTAATATCGACATGACATGTTGATTTCCTCAATTTTATTTGAAAGATTGCATCAAAGTTTCAATCAACTAGCACTCCCGAGAATGTGGTTCGTCCTTCGGTCATTATCATGATAGTAAAAGATTCTACGTGCTTCTGACATCTTAATCCAGTGTTCAGACTGGACTGTTCATTTTCACTGTTCATTACTGTTCATTTTCATTTGCACCTTAAATCTATCAAGCGCTCAACATTCATATATACAACTGAACAATATTTATAATTGATCCATTATGCTCGGAAGTTGTACTAGCTTTGCTTCCAAACTTGATATTTTGATGCTGCTATTTGCAGAGTTTCACATCCCGAACTCTGTTGTGATCAGGTCATCAGCTGCAGATCTCCAGCTACTTCTCTTGACTCCCCGCACACTGGCGCTACTCAGTCCGTGCTTCCTTATTTTCCTGGCTACTTAACATCCAAATTAGTACAAGTCTTTCTATTTGGAAATCATGTAGCTTTAAGAGAAAATCTAAGATGCACATTGCTTATTTTGCCCTCAATTAATTGAAAACACTGATATGTTACACAATGAAATCATTCACCTAAGATATACCAGTGTAAGGGAATAAATTGGTGCAAAATAATTTCAAATAAAATAAATGGATACCATTCAGACGTACATACAGCTGTAATGTGTCACATTAAATATTGTCGTTAAAACTTGTGGTATTATGTGAAAGAAATCATACACAATCAAGGAGCTGAAGTCTGTAGCTTACCGTCGTCAGCAGTTAATTATTTGGATTGATTAAGCTGTTCTACAAACCACTGAATTTCAGAGCAGGGACAGTTGTGCATGCGTAAGAAGCAAACCAAAATCATGAATGTTTTCATGAAAATCGTGCTTCCTGTGCCGGTTTTTTATACCGCTGCTTTCTTTATCTCACGACATTCGTGACCCTAAATATTAATTTTGAACATGTGCTATTATTAGAAACATGAAATTGTCATTTACTACTAACTGACATGTTTAATTTGCACCTACTGTAACTTTTTATGAATTTTCGTTTGCTCTTCTGCATTATGACTGAAGCATGATGTCCAAAATATTTACCACTCATAACCTCAGGACCTTCTTGGAATAAACATCACTGTCACTTTTAATCACGTTGCTTAATTACGTGGACGCCAGTCAGGATTTTCGAGAAGTTTTGTATTCTGTTTTTAGGTTCGTTATCGTTAGGTAACGATACTATAATAAGGTGTAGTTACCCTGTGGCCTTACTGCATGACACCCTGTATCTGCCGACAAGTGTTAGCTGTATCAATATTGATTAAAAATTAAAATACCCTGTTTATGAATCACAAATTTCAGAAACTGAACGTCTCTCATCGCGACTCCATTCACTCTTGATACAATACAAAGCCGTCACACGAACTAAACTCGATTCCGAGAAGCAGCGCAGTTGCGACAGACAGATGACCAGCAAGGGCTGATGTCCCTCCGATTGAACGAAAGTTACACAGTTTATGGTCTAGTGGTCAAAGCAATAAGAGGCAAAGTTGGACCATAAGATACTAGACTCTGCCAGTCCAGCGGACGCACGTCCTTGCCGCTTGGTGATCCGGACTAAACTTCGTACTTTATTGAGCGTTGGGATTCCACAATACGCACTCCGGCTCTCTATAGGTTTTGGCGGTTGAATCTATGGTGTATCCAAAGATGAGCCTCTCACGTTAACAAAGCAACATCTGCCACTCACAGCGCATGTGCGAATGTAAACGTCATTTATTTGTGTGGTTTGAAGTATCTCATTTGTTTGTGCTGCTGATATTATGTTTGTGAAAGGCATTTCGGTTGCTTTATACTGTTTGTATAGTATAATTGAATGATTGTTAATTGTTCCAAAAAACAATTTTTCGCCAAAACTTTAATGAAACCTCATTAGTCTAAGATTTCACTCAGTCCAAATTTTGTCATTTTGGTCGTCCCTCTTTTAAAGGGTTAAATTAAGACGCATTTCTGGTCAAAATTGTATTGGCCTGAATATTATTTTGTTTTTGCTTTGGTTAAATTTGTATTCACAGAAACGAATTGAAACTCAATGAAGAAGTTCTATTTTTTTACCAAATTTTCCGTTTTAAAACCGGTTACTTACTTACAAAGCCGTTAGTCTTCCAAATAGTAGTAGCTTCCAAATTCCGTTTTGTAGTCTTTCTCGTCTCTGTTGGCCGCAGTTATCTGAACTATTAAAATCTTTAAACAAGAGTCAGACTTGACCAAAATTTTACGTGGTCGGTCATTATCTTGTAAGTATAATGGGTGAGGCTGCTTGAGTATACAGCACTTCTTGGTTCACTCGCAACCATGCAAAATTTGTTGCTCATATAAAGCCTTGTTGTCAAACTACGGACAAACCAACAGACTCATACTGGACAAACAGTGAAGAAGAAAGTCATCTTTCCTTTTGTATGAGGTTCGAACTGAACACAATGCATGGTTATGAAGTATTGCAGGTGCAAGTAACTTTTTGAGTTCAATAAAACAGCATTTTTCCTTTTCAATGATGCCTCCAAATGGCTCTATAACGGTTAGAATAGAAATTACGTTCGATCTGTGTCTGGTGCCTGCACTACACAATCAGGGGCCTGACAAACGCCTGTTTTCTCTTTCAACAAAGACGCTCAAGAGAGAAAGTTAATCCCAGACCAGCTGAAGAACTGCCCTGGCTGCCCTCCATTTCTGACTCTTCTTGTCACAGCTGATGTCTAATTCATGGAAAGTACCCGTGAAGGTATTACTACAGTAACAGTGCTGAAATACTGGATAAAATTCCAATTTACATCTATCTATGGTCAACGATTATCAACTTGTATACACAAACGAATCATGTCATATATCCCGTAGAATAATGAAAATAAGAATATAATGTGAAAAATTTGTGTATATTTTCAATAGATATTCTTAACCTGAATGAAGAGCCGTGCGCTCGCTGCAATATTGATGGCACAGGAGCTCAACCCACTTCTTAGTCTCAGAACTCTCGAGGGGGCCAACCAGTTTCACTGAGAAAACCTGTTCGAAAGCACTGCTTGACACAAAAACTAGAGTTGGGGAGCTCATGCAGTTTACTTCAAGTGTATTATTATGGAGTGTGCACGCGATGTAATAGTATTTGTTTGCACGGCACCGGCAACTAGAACTTAGGACCTTGTGAAGACTGTTGTTTAAGAAGTTTTGTAAGGTCTGGACACGGCTATTCTGCTGCACAGTTAGTAAAGAAATTGCACGAATGTAAATGCTGCTTATAGATCACTGGAGTTTTATTTCCCTGAGGTTTAATATACAATGTGAATATGCTCCTCTTTGTAGTATTCTGTAGGCTCTCACTTTCAAAGCTGTTCGTACAACTGGGGAAATTCACACACTCGAACATAAATTACTGGCAATTAATCTGATGAAATTTCGATTGAACAATTAGATAAGTGATATATTCTTATACTTTAGTACTTGTATGTATTCAATTGCTAACTAAGCCGCTAATGGAAATGATTTGAATTTCAAGTATTGAAATGAAGTATTTTAGTACTGCGATATCAAATTGATATAAATTGTCTTTTAAGCAAGTGAAACTCCATCACGGTGAATATATTATTGTATTCTCTGTTGGTGCAAAGATACACTGAAACGAACGTACAAGGAATAAAATTATTTCATGATTTCGTGTTCATTCTGTCACTAAATTTTACTTGTGAATTGTGGGCGCGCTGAAACTAATGAAGAAGAACAGAGATGTGATCGCCGTTAATATTACTTAGACGCTTTTAGTTATCCAAATTGGTGACAAAGATACTCAAGGGATCTCCATTAAAATCAATAAAACTGTTGGTTCTTGCATACTCGAAGGAATCCTGTGCAGAAACTGCGAACTGCAGTGGAGAGCTACTGTAGCGTCGACGTCATCGTTCCGTTCTTCCTAAATTTTGGAGATTACAAAGAGTACCCTAACTCAGGCTAATAATTTAATTGGGTGCAATGTCTGTAGTCAATCGTTCTAACATTAAATATCAGAATTATCTGCACATACGTCAAACAGTCATAGAAATGTTTACATGCCCTTTTACATTGAGTAATTTTTTAGTAGCGAATAGTTTTCATCATGATATGTGAATTATGTACTCGCAAATTTTAGAATAGTTGGCTCTCCATATGCACAAACTGCAAACAATTTTCAGTTCAGCCAATCTGGAAGAGCCAATACTAAATTGACCCACATGAGAATTGTTACGTCAAATGTCTAGGTTTAAATGAAAAAAAGCTGCAGGTAACTTTAGAAGAAGAGGGGTTGAGTACCTTTCGATTTCTAGTTTGGAAGCCTTGCGCCAAAAATACCAACTTCTTAAATGATAATTTGGAAAATGAAACGGGACATGGGTCAAATGATGCTCCAAACAATAGCAGTACTGTAGTGTACGCTGCCAATTGCTAAGAGAACTTTCTGTCAGTGCCTTAACGATAGCCAGGCGAAAGTGTGATGAGACTTATTTCTCTCTGCAGAAGTCGGCTCTGACGTGTACTTTCGGATGGAAAATGTAAGAAAAATATGATCGTTATTGCTGTATCGCTACCATGAGGCCCAACAGTTTTTATTTGACGTATCTATTGTGAAGGCAAAAGTGGTTTTGTTCTTTCTCTGTAAAGATTGAACCTTCGACGAGTGATTTTTTTTGGCTTGGAAGAATAATCTCCGGTGGCATGGATGATCAAAAAGTATTGTTACATTAACAAGTATTTCATGATAATGCTATGTACCTTTATTTTATAAATTTTTGTTTTGCTTGTATTCAATTCGATATTGATTTTAAAGTTTAATATAAATGATCTTCAGCCTAATTTTATTACTTTCTTATCAATGTTCAAATATTTAACAGAATTAGATTTAGCACCACACCATCTGTCTCACAAGTAATTTATTGACTTTTGAATAGTGTATTTACTGAGACGCAAAGAGAAAACGGTAGCCCTGACTCTGTTTATGGTTGGTTACCACACAGAGCATTGTGGGTGCATGGATCTCATCAAGCTCACAAGTTCTGAACACCGTTGCCAACAGCCGAGGGTGAGCGAAAGTACTTGAAAAAATCTATTTTCATAATATATCAATGATAATAGAGACATATTTAAGAGCTTTTTAAGGGGATCCAAAGTATAATAAAATATTGCACTGAACGAAGAGCAAAACTCTCGCTTTAAATACTCTATTCTTCTTTCGAGTATAGTTTTCTAAGCTAGAGAGTTGCCCATCGGACTAGCCGGAGCTGAGGATCGCACGTAGAACTTTCTTTTCGAAAGTGAGAATGTTGCATTCACCAGCTTCTTAAACTTTTTTGCAGGTCGAGTTGGGATTTTAATTTGCAGGTCTTAAAAAGATCTGTTATTTGTGTTGTGTTTTTCTAACATAATTGAAAATAGGGAATACATTACTAGAGGTACAAAGTCACTCACCTAAGATTACCATTGCGAGTATTTCTAAAGTCATTATATGTTTTTGTTTGTCAATTTTACATGAAAATTAAGTAAACATTTATTGCATTTTTGTTCATTTTCATGGTAGCATGCACACTGCATATATTATTTGGTTTGTGAAATTCGAAAGTAAAATTACATTTTTCAGGTTTTTAATTGTTTTAAGGATAAAATTTCACTCCAACTAATGCAAAACTTTCAGTCAGTCACAGAAGATCCTGAACAAGCATGACCTCTTTAAAAAGTGCAATAAATTACATCACAGCAGGGAAATATTTTAAACCCAACTTTTGTATTTCTCGCAGTTTCATTGAACGCTGCTAAGCCCTTCGGTCGTGTCGTACTACTGACAACTCAGAGCTCTGTTTTCCATCTCTTTAAAAAAATGAACTTATAAATTCTAATAAAACCTAGATCAGAAATTTCATACATTAATATAACAGAAAATTTAATTTATGTTCGTTTACATATTAGTTTCTCTAAGAAATAGTAATACATCAGATAGTCTCCAGGAGAACATTTCAGAATGAACTGCAATACTTTGCGGATGGTTTTAGAAAGTAATTTACACATGCACTAAATATTTTTCTGATATTTACAAGCAAAAATTTCCACAGATTACCCCACAGTGATGTGTTCTGCAAAGGATTTCAAAACTGGCTTTTTTCAGTAGGAATGCTTCTACTGAAGTATAGACAAGAAAAACAGCAGTATAGCAGCAAGTACTATGAGGTGTTCCGTGCCACAAGGGCGAAGACGCCACCGGCTGAAAGTGGTAGTTACTTTCCTGAGTGTGACTGTAACTTTATCCTTCCCTGTGTATTATGACTATATTTTATAGTATTTAACCTACAAGATGAGACCAAGAATACGTTGACATAGACAATAAATTATGTTATGGAAATTTTCATTTTGGAAACTTTGTTAGGCGATTACACAAAACTTGTTTTTAACGTCTTTGCCCTTGTGGCACGCAACGCCTCATAAGATCTATAGCAACTATTGTTATCCGAGAACCAAAGTCCTTAGGGTTGGGGATCGCAGAATTTGACCTGTGTCTGTCTACAACAAATGTCAATTTATCCACCGATAAAAACGTTCACTTGCACTAACAAACAGCTGAGACACAACAACTGGGGAGAAAATAAGAATAATAAGGGCGTAATGATGAATTAAAACTGTGAGCATCTGGCGATTGTAGTCACGGGTCTCGTCCACTTTCATGATGACTGCATGACTGTAGGTTCAGAAGTCCCGTGGGTGTGCTGCCGTCTGAACTGTTCGGAGCCGATCTATTGCGTGTTAACTGCCTGATGACAGCTCGATAATTTAGATGGCGGGTCCAAAGTTGGTGATGGATGAAGGAGCGAAAACTCTTTGGCAGTCAGAGTTTGGTGTCGATAAGTTTGATAGAAATATCTAAAAATAAAATTATTTGGGTGTATATTTTGTGAAGCTTTTAGTTGCTACTTCCCTCAGTCGACATCATGGATGCATCATTTTACATGTAGTGTGAAGTCATGGTTCTGAGCTAAAGCGTAAATTTGAAAACATTGTCTGAATGCCTTAAGACAAAGAAATATTTTCATACTGAACCAATAAGTAAAATTTCGCCAGCTAGAGTAATAGCTCTCGTTAGAAATCCATTAAATTTACAATCGAGTGGCAATAACACATCTCATCTGCCGAAAAAACAAAGTATCTTACTGCTCCGATTAGGCAAATCAAGACCGTAGAATCTTCACGGGAACTATCCAGTGGAAGAAATATTTTGTCGATAAAGACCGTTACTGATTGAATTTTCAATGAAGATTTCATGTCAATTATAAAATGAATTTTAAAATATCTTGTTTTTAATCTTATTTCTTTGAGCACAACATACAATGGGACGAGTTCATAATTCAAGTTTCAGTCGCTGTAGAAGTTTACGGGATTGAGGTTTACAAATATAGCAAAACAGAAAATTATAAAAAAGTAAATATTTCTACATCTGATGACCATAAAAAGCTCAAATTAATGTTTACTTACCACCAATTTCTTGAAATCCCAGTTGAAGTTGACCTTGAGTGATCTTGAGTGATGGAAGATGTTCGAGAGGGAAAGTGATGAGTGTGCGAGAACGCGTCTCTGTCGTCCTTCTCAGCGATGTCACGCGTGCAGTCGCTCAAGTTTGCCGTGCAGAATTTGTCTTATGCTTGCCACGTTTTAACTTTTATTTCGTCCGTGAGCGTCTTCTATTCCTCAACACAAGATAAAATGTATACGCAAGCGCGAGGGATTTTCCCCTGCATCCGGAGGAGAGCCATGTTATGAGGGGAGTAAATTAGTAAAAAGTAAGTTTCTAAGTTCCCTAGTATGCAATTTATTGCAATTATGTAGAGCGTCAACAAAGTATTTCTACTACCTTGGTATTTCTGTAGTTACTCATGAACGTAGATAAGCGGTGTTCAACTCACACATGAACACTTAGTTCCCAGCAATCAGTAACACTTCTACTTTCTCAGTCACCAAAAATACATGAGCATGTTATGTAGCAAGTCATGGAAACTCTTGCAGATTCGCAAATAATGATACGTAATTAATTAATCAACCAGTATACCACACATTTTGCTCATTTGTGCTTTTTAACATTGATGTATGCATTTTTTGCTACTAAATTCAAAAATCACGTTCATTTCGAAGTAACGTAGATGGTTATTTATTTATTCTTAATTTAATTTTTTCTCACTATATTAGCAATTTTTGTCTACAGCACTTTGTTAATTCAATCTATTCTAGTATTGTAATAACAATTACATGATATTTATTACTTTTCATACACTGAAAGACGTTTAGGAAACAATGTTAGTTAGAACAAAAAGAGGCAATAAAAATCTGCACTGTAAATCTAATTTTGATAAAAAAGTCGATAGCGTTTTGCTTAAAATTAGAAGAATTTTGATGATCAAGACTTTCTGGAACGGATACTTTCATATCTTCTGACTGGAGACCATACACAGGGTGGGCCAAAAGTAGGGTTACAATTAACACTTAAACAGATAATGAAATAACTGTAAACGTACTTTTGGCTCAACCTCTATAATCTCACATCACTGCAGTATCCCATCATCCTTGGTATCTTCTTTCCAATGTTGCAATGCCCTAATCAAATCTCTCATTCATGCTTCTCACTAACATCACCCATATTTTTGGGGAAAAATCTTGGTGACAATGCAAAAAAAAAAGAACCATTGAGAATATACGATAACCCATTTTATGTAGGTTTTCAATGAGTGTTGCTACGAGCTGTTTGTAATTAGGATCCTTGTCATGTTCTAGGAACCCACGCACTACATCACAAACTGCACACCAAGTTTTTTCTTTCAACTATTGTCATTGCTTTTTCCAGTTTCTCGGACTTGAACATCACATCTAATTGGGGCTCAACAAATATGCCATCCTTGATCTCAGCCTCACACATCTTTGGAAAAGAAAATTCAAAATTTTTTGAAGAGTTTCTTCTCCAAACTCTAAACAAAATGTTTTATCATTTCGAGTTTGATATGAAGGGGCAGTAAGAAAACTTTGTTGAGATCTGTTAAAGGCTGTTTGAAAACATACAACTTTCCTGGCTGAATTTCCACTCGAGCAGGCCAATGTAGTCACTTGTAATGATCATCATCAGGTTTGCTGCTTCATTAGCAAACGAAAAATTAATACTTTGTGTATCTCATTTTTAAGCCAAGCAAGAAGGCGAGCATCTTGAAATTACCACAAAAATACCACAGGAATTCAGCACAATTCATCTTGTCTAGAAGTTCTCTGACGCTATCAATTTTTTTTGCATTGAGTGTGCAAGAGGCAAAGGAGGATATTTATTTTTATTGTGAAGCAACACTGCTTTGAGATTTCATTTTAAGCTATCTATGATCACTGTTCATTCTGCAGGATCATACGTGAGTCCGATAATAGTAAACAAACCAATCACATCTTTATAATATCACAGATCATTAATATTTTCGTGGTAAAGTTCAAATACTTCATAACGTTTCTGCTACACAGATGTCTTGCAGTCTTCTCCCGGTTGATTCCATTCCTTCAGCCTTGATGAAAGAAGTCCAGCTCCTGACTTAATAGGGCCCAAATCCCTGATTAAGTCATCTAGCTTACTCTGATTTAGAAAATGAGGCTCCGAAGTCGTTCTTGGTAGGAAAGCTTCCTGCATTTCTTGGCAGCTACTACTTGTTAACTCTTCAGATGAAATATCCCTTGCACATTCCATCTGAAAAAATAAATGATTTCATAATATATAAAGCAACTTCAACAAACACTTGAATAATATCAGTATTCCATTGATCATTAGTAAAATGAATGTTTAGTAAATATTTACTGCACAAGTTAATTAAAAGTAAGACTATTGGAGAGTATGATGAAAAGTATGCATACATTATTTGGGGGTAGTAGTACTAATATAATAGACTGTCATCATGTGGGACAGATTCTTAAGATGAGGGTATATCTGGATACTGAAGAACTTGTCTTCCTTTCACTTCTTTCTCACATCAATCATGCAAAAGTAACGGCATGATTTTGTCTATATGTCTTACCCATCATTTTAGAGTGGATCAACAGCTTCCACGCATCACATGTGGAGCCCATAATTTATCGTGGTCACCCTTGGGTATTTTACAGTAGGCGGGATTCTCAATCGAAAGTGGCAATTCAAATACTGAGAAACAAACGTACACACGCCGAATGACTCTGTACTGGTATCTGTGGCTTGCTAACAAAGTGTGGTACACAGCGCGTATGCGCCAAATGCAGACGGCATCGATACAGCGGACGAATTTAAAACGGTTCTTACTTTAAAAACGCGTTTCACATCATATCTACAGCTGAGCCCAAACTAATGCAATGCGGTACATAGAAAAATGAAAATGGTGAGCTACAGCAAGGTATAGCGTTACATGGTAGCGTTGCATGCGGCGGTCTGTTGCTAGGGTATTGCACGAGTACATAAGGAATTGTAAGATCTACCCACAATATTTTGATGTTACATAGTATGTTGTTATATTACAGAGTGTATTTCAAGGTTACACATTGTCGTAATATTCAAACGTGTATTTTAACGTTATGGAGTGTATTCTATCGTTACCAAGACAGTGTGTATTAACGTTACACATCGTTACTGCACACTTTTAGTTGTACCATCAACGCTGCGTAACATAACCTATACGTAGCTTAAATTCCTATACTGAACGCAACTATTACTTTAACTTATGGGGTATGCGAAAATAATAAAATAATAGTCGCATGTCAATGCTAAAGCCATTATAAAGAGCACATAGAGTACCTTAGTACTAACTAGAAAAAAGCAACGCATGCCTCTGTTGGAAGATATGTTCATGAATGCTGGCTTGATTATGCTTTTGTACATATTAAGCTCAACAGCCTTTTATACATCGGCGAAGCAGCTTCAACACAACATTGAAGTGTGGCTAGTGGAATATACTGATCTATATCTGTACGAATTGAACCAGCATCAGCACTGAACTTTGACGAGGTCTGGAGTCCAGGAACTGATGTGTGCGCAATCATGCATCACACAAACACTAACTCCGTACCTCATATTCGTATCGATCCCATTTTACAAGAGCATTTTCCTTCCGTGCACAGTATGCTTGCATTGTTAGGATCGAGGTTCAGTCTGTAGTTTTCCATTTCCTTTTTTTACACTATTCCATCTTCTGTTCATAAAGTTATAAAAGGGTACAATATCTACTAAAATTTGTATAAAGGTTTTCTTACAATTTTTAAGCGCATGATGCTTATTGCGTTATAAGTGTCATTCAAACTTGAATTTGCCTTCTGGACTATTATTTATTACCTTCTGCGCGTGTTTCAACTCTTTCGTTATTAGTAGACAACGTAACGAACTTTAAAAACATTACATTTTTATTATCCATTGTTTACTTCGTTTAAATATATCACTCTATCTAATTTAGCTCGAAAATTGGAAAGGGTTCTCCGGAATCTGGAAGGATGAGAAAACGGACAGATTGAGATCACCAGGTGCATTTCTTGACACATGCTCCGGTAATTTTTGTTCTATAACAAATATCTGGGTAGAATTAATGTCTCGGAATAAAATTTCGTTCTTTTCGTTTGGAAAACCGGCTAAAACTCCATTCACAAATGGTGATCGTATTTATGAACGTTTTAATTGGCCTTCTGGTGATGCTCATCGGAGTGAAAGATATGTTTTTGTCAGTTATATTATATGCACTCAGCATTCGAACTGACTCCTTGGAAATGAATTAATTAAAATCTACTTTTGGTCAGGCACCCTTTGCTCTAAGAAAAATTAAATCGACATAACGAAAAAGTCCATAGTTTGTGATGGCTTCAGGGGCTATTGCGAAGTACTGCTGGTGTTGTGTTGGGCGCTTACGATGCTGTAACCCATCACTGGCAGTGAGTGTTCCTTCTTAAATCTGGGACTTAAGGTACTGAGCGCGTCACCGTGTAATCATGGCAATTACGTGCACTACTTCTCTAACTTGTCGCTTTCAAAAGGCTAAGTTGAAATATTAACGTGCACCAATCCATGAAGGTTAGAAATAATTGATAAACTCGCTGAACCCAAGTTATCCTGATTTGATGGCGGCATCTTAGAAAACAAAACGTGAGTTTCAATTCCTCAGTACTCATTTCACATAAAAACTTTTACTGTGTAAAAAGCATTCATTGAAAGTAATTTGAGAGGTGTGAACATTTTTCTATCTCTTATTCCTGTAGCAATGATATATGTCCTTGCGTAATAATGATAGTCGTTGCTGTCGTGTATGTGTCCTTTTGCTTCAGTTGATTACGGTTCAGGACGTATGTAGATTTCGATCACTATTAAATGAAAAAAAAGTTTAACCGACACAGCTAGACAATTGGAATAAAATTAAATAAAGAAAAATAAGATCGTCAGATTATATAAGTTACTTTACTCTGCTGCTGTTCCTACAAGACTTGAGTTGATGGTTCAGGCTGTACAGTATATGGTGTGTTGTGCTCCACATCAGTGACTGAGACTGGTACGCCCTGTGTACGCCCCTATAATGTGCTTGCTCCGTAATGTAAACCACTCTGGAAATTTATCAATCAACAATATGATTTCAGTAAGATGTGTTTCATATATGTATGTACTACAATTTCCGTGGTATGGATACGCTTACTTCTTATTATTGAACTAGACCACTTCAACTTCGACAGCGTAAAGTACACCTTGCGTTTATATTCTTTAGAGTTTGTATGCAATTCTAAATTTTCAGAAAAATAAAATGTAACCAATAATGTTGAATTTAATGAGCGAGTTTAATGAGTGAGCAACCTATCCCATTTACGTCCATTTTACAATAGATTTAACTAACAGTAATAAAATATACGTCGTAAAATTCCAAAGTAGCCTACGTACAAGTGTAAGTTCTACAAAACTGGTCAATTGTATGGTAAATAACTACCTGAATTGAGGGTTAAATTGCTGACGGCTGAAAATAAATAATAAATCTTCGCTGTATTTTTAATGATTTAATTCACGTGTAATTTATTTATTACTCAAATTTCATTTACGAAATTGAATTCGTGTAGTTTTTGTGAAAAAAATAAACCTGCTAAACGTGTGTTGTCTCAATTGAGTAAACATGGAATTCTTTCGCAGAAGTGAGAAACATACTTTTTCTCATTCAAAATCTGCATTACAGGACACAAATCTTTGCCACGTTTGTGTTTTTGCTTCGCTATCTATGAACGTGAATGTACTGTCATATAAGGCATGGACTCAGTTTTGGTTTCTTTACTAGACTATTTTCCAAGAGCATCGGAAAAAATTATTTTGTTTTTAAGTTGTGTTCAAACGAAAACTTTAGAGCGTTCCTCTGATGGTATCTGTTTTTTGCTGTGGAAGCCTTTCAATTTTTTCTCTCTTCAAAACTTGTGCAATAAACACGTTTTTCTCGCAACCACTGGAGTGGCATGAAAGCAATAGCAATCCCGAGATCGCATCTTACGAGCCTTGCTGAAGTTGAGGCTGCAGGTCTGTGGTTTCTTAAAGGCAGCATCGCGGTGCTTCATCCATCTCACCGCCCCAACTTGCTCATAGAAACTGTTTCCGTAAAACGAAACCACTTTTTCCTCGGCAAATCTTCTCTTTTCCCTGTCAAGTCGATTGGATTTTAAAACAAAACTGTTGGTCTGCAAACTTGGAATTTTGAGTTTATTTTAGTTCTTTTGAGAAATAGGCTACAAACACAGTCTCATTCACTAGAATTATAAACAAATGAAAGCAAAGATTATGAATGGTTTATCTTTGGCTTTCATTTTTTGTGAAGCTGATGTATCGAAACATAACGGTCATTTTAAAAATGTTCATAATTTTTTAGGTTTCGAAGTTATTGAGAACAGCTAATGTTAAAGAATCTTAGAATATACCTTTTTTCAATGTGTTTTCCAAGTACAAATTCAGTAATTATCAATTTTTTGTCAAATTTTGTCTCTAATCCCTATTTTTCAAAGTAAACAGTTCAACAATGTAGTTTCATAATACTTAACAACAGAATACTACACGTTAGTTCTACAAGAACTAAACCACCCAGCTGTCCCAGGTACGACTGCAGTTTTCCCCTGCGCGCTGCGGTGGAACTACTCTCAGCACTTCCGGTGACCGAGCTTTGTTAGCGCGCTGGGGAACACGTACTGACACACTCTATCCTTGCTGCTTCTATACAAGCTTGTGCGATGCTTTACGACTGCCTCAGCTAACTGCAGCACTGCCCATTATGGATAAGCCGCTTGAGAAATAGCCCTGACAGACACGAACATTGTGTGATCGCATTGTGAAGCGTAGTGCAGTGGTGATCACACAAGTTGCAGATGTGGAAAACATAAAAAATCGCAACTACCTAGAATTGTCACGTGTATTTTCGCAGAAAGAAATCGCAACAATTTTCTTCCCGGGATTCAATTGACGAAAATGGATAGCGAGTCTCTCCATTTGCAATTTTATTTTTCGTGCATGGGTGAGTTTATGAAGCCAGTAATACATCTTAAACAAGTTTTGTTTTGCTCTAAAGAAGCATTTACCACTTTGAATTTAGGTAATAGTAACCTGTTGAAGAACTGATGCACAGCACATCCCTGACCTGGCAGGAAGTGGAACGTTGGCTGCTAGTGCAACGTTCGGTTGATGAAGCGGGCCAGAATAAATCACTACGTGGATGATGCGACACTTGCCTCACACAGTCACAAGCTGGACAAAGAGTTGACCTCCACGTGTTGTCCTTGCTATTCAGTACCTCCCAGTCCACATTTTTTAAGCTTTCCTCGTTTCTGGCCACAGTGCAACGGTTTGCTTATAACTCTGATTTTTTCTACTCTCATTCTAACAAACCTGCGTCCTGTTTGAGACAACACCACTGATTTTTTCTGACGACTGTTTACCTTATTTTGAAACCTCAATTCCAAGTAACCTTTGTTTCCTTCGAAATGGTGCCCTATTTCTAACAGCACCGCTTCTTTTTTATGAAGGTGCAACTATGTTTCTATTATTTTTTGAACTTTTATTTCCTCTCTACAGATAACTTTTGTTTCCTTTACTCGTATTTCAACAAACGTGCTTTTCCCTTCAGACTATGAGGCCTCTTTTCTCTGGGAGCTTTCACTATTATATTGTGATAGTCCAGTTGCTCTTTTTCAGGAAACTTTGTTTCCTTCACGGTTTTTCTCACAAAGCCACTTCCTCTTTATAGATGCAATAATTATTGTAGCTGTTTATGAGTAACATTGTTTCCAATATTCTAGAAATTTATTTCCCTCTTCTGACACAATGATCTCTTCATTATTCCTCCTTCCCTTTTTGCTCCCTTTTCTTAAGTGTGTGCAGTTTCCTTTTTTCTGGCTGTTTCATTTCTTCAGCCACCAAGTTAGTCATATTTGGAACCTAATCAAAGAATCATGAGCGTATTATGAGAGGATTTTTTCTCCTTCCCCCTATAGATCATTCTCTCAGGGGAAATGACCTATCAAAAATTTTATAGACAGAAAAGTCACGCAGCTTCATGAGAAATATCATTCTAGGGTATTTATTTTTCTATTTTAAACATATTTACACTCATCATTTTCATTCTAGAGCTCTGTAAGTATATAATTATGATTCTCTTTTCCTAATCTTTCGTTTTGAATATCGTTCCTCTGCTGCGTTCATATCATTTATTATTTATAAAGATATACAAAGATTGGATGTCTCGTGTATTAGGAAAGTGAATTTTAAGCGCTGGTGGTGCGGAGCCTGAGTACTGAGCAAATGATCCTTCTCATTGTAGCCAGGCTTGAGCCGCCCAGACCGCGGCTCACAACTTGAGGCTATAACTTCCATTTTCTGCATAGCCGCATCTCAATTTAGCTGCTACCAGACCACGGCCCTTTCCAGTACTCTTAATGCTTCAACACCTCCAACATTAGAATTTTCTTTTTTGAATTACTGTTATGTATGCGAGTGGTACTCTGAAAAATACTACGACTACATACATATAATGACTTCAATATTGCCAGAAGCAAGTAGAATAGAATAGAATGAGGCTATAGGAACGAACCTTGTGGCCCATTCTTGGGTTGGATAATTACTTCGACAAGTAGTTTAGAGGATTTTTCTATAATCAAAATAGTTCTGCTGGCATCTGTAGAGATGATGTTATTTGAGTGTTTCAAATTTTGTTCTATGAGATTTTTGGTAATTTTTTTAGTTTATAATGATGGATGCAGATCAAGCTATATTTGGGATCAAATATTATGCGCTAACAATTTTATACGCGTGGCTTCATCCAAAAAGTAAAATATTATTTCATAATTTAAGATTGTCTATTTCCTGGCTGAGTTTGATAATGTTCCGTGTATCGTAGATGCACGCATAAATTCACTACGAAGCTACAACGCTCTCTATTGTCACTCTTTTTCATATATAATCAAAGTGCTTGACTCATCTTTATATTTTCTATCCAAGGTAGCTCCATTTCTTCGTCCCTAAAATTTATTTTCAAAAAATTCATAATTTGTTTCTTAGAAATTATGGATCAGTTTTATGTCGAAATAGCTTTGATTGATTATTTGCACGCTATAGTTTGTGGTTTCGTTTTTTTTTGTTTTTCATGAGCTTTTCTCACTATTTGCTTCCACTAGTAACTCCTTAAAAACAACCTGTTTTTAGTATTATAAATAATTGTAATGAGGTTAATGTGTGTCCCGCTTCCAAATCTAGAAGAATTTGAGGGACAACACTGATAGTTTCTTACGTACAACCCCCATATTAAGAAATAAAAACTGCTTCCTTGACGTTCTTTTGCTCGTCGAGCTCAGTAGAGGATTCAATGATTCAGTGTAGGCTCGATCAGAGTTTGCAGAAAATTGAGACAATGTTTATGCTAGCGTTAATAATGCTTCAATCTAATTTGAGCGAAAGCTCAGTCAGGACTGCTTGTAAGGCATGAAGTCGTTGTCTACAAGACGCCCTACTCTGCTCCGCTAGCAGTGCAGGCAAACAGGCGGGCACGAATGTATGCCGCACCAACCACTGTCAGGAAATTCTATAGCTGCTCACTGCTTACTGCACCCATGGTGAAAATAAACCCAAACAAAAATTGAGTTATTTCTGAAGAAAGACGTGAAAAAAATATATTTCTACTGATATTCTGATAAAAATGTGTGCTTGTTGCAAATGGAAAAAACTTTTATTTACCTAAGTTTTTCTCCAGCTGATGCGTTGTCAAATTAAACCTTACAGAAAGAAATGGGTATGGATAACTTGTACTGATAGTATAACTCGTTAATTTTGAAAGGTATCTGACCAGAAGTTGATCCAATAATGACTGCCTGAGTGTAATACGCTAGTTGCAACAATATTGGAAGAATGCGTCCTGGCCAAAGATGCTTGCTACCTCCTCTCATTGTCTACGACTTTCTTACTTGTTTGGCTTTTAATTGATTCTTTATTTGTAAGTGCTGGTCGTCGAAAATATTTAGTGGAAGGAATTAAAGACGACTGAACTCGATGGCTTACACTAAATGATAGGTCTACGTGTGGGATGCTTAGCTACATTCCATTTTACATGTAGAAGACCGAGAACTGTACATTTAACGGATTCAGCAAGTGCAATGACTTGATATGAATTACAATTATGGTGGGAACCCAGGAACTGACGGTAAGGTGAGTGCAAGATGCCA